>PVKZ01005824.1:0-45545 GCA_004027375.1 Macroglossus sobrinus | reverse complement strand
TACAAGGGTTTTAAGCCCAAAATCTCATTCTTCATTCTGTCTAAATCACAAAGGTCTAATATTTCTTCTATTCACTACCTGTCAACCTAAAGGTGGGTTGTGCAAGCGGGGGTACAGAAGCAGAAAGCTTATGTTAGAATGTTATGTTCCCATGGGTAACTGTTAATCAATAACTTTTCAAGCAAGCAGGAGTCCAGAAGCGAGACATGGCGATTAGCATGTAGGCTCTTAACCTTAACCCATTACTACATCTTTGTGACCCTTTCAGTAGTACGTCATCACAGTGCAACATTTACTAAGTGTACTAACCAATGTTTTAACATCTTGGATAATATGACCTAGAACTGCAACTCCACTACTTCTGTAGGCTATGCAAATGCACACGTTAAATTACATGCTGATGGTTTCTTATTTATGGAAGAACTGTTTATTCTTACGTTCCCACTAACAATACTGGGGGACCTTGTTCCCTGGGAAGACTAACTGTATTTATGCCTCAAAAGTCTCCAACTAGGCACCCCAGGGAACTCATCCTTGCAGGAAATGATATAGGACATCTCTTGCAGAGTTCTAAATTCCTTTAGTATACCTAGTTAAGTTTCCTTCCCTCTTTTCTTTGGAAAAAAGGCCCTCTCTCCCAAATCCAGATAATGACCCTGAAACTGGTAACTTAGGTCCTCCAGCTTTTGATAAGGATCATTGGACCATCATGTGGGAATGGCCCTAGGCCAGGCAGGATCCTGGGAGTCTGAGAGGGGAAGGGACTTCGGGCCAAAGGTCTTTTTACTCTTTAAAAAATATATTAACCAAGCCTGCTTCCCTTTACTTGCTCAGTAGGCAAATCAAAAATAGAAATTAATAGATATATTATTTAAATAACAGTTCCTATCTTTTCTTCCCTGTTTAGAGACTGAGGCAGCACTTCAGCAGAAAACCCAAGATCCCACCCTGAATAAGGCAGAAAGGGAAAGAGCACCATGAAACCCCAGTAGGCAGGACAACTGCCCTTCTCAGCAGGAAGCAGAAGGGAGAGACCTCCCATCCCCCACATCCATACTAACAAGGGGGTTCATGGCTCTTAGAAAAGGGTTAGACAGGAAAAGTAGTTGGGGGTTTTGGAGCTGCCTGCAAAGACACTGAGGTCATCCTATCCTAGAAGGGGTCCGCTTTAATCCATCAACAATTAGCTCAGTCATGGGGGTCCTGGTCCAGAATACGGAGTTGGGGGTCCTGCCTTCTCCCACTTGCAGGTCCTCTCATGCTCCTCATAGCTCCCTTGTCTGTTCCCTGTATCCTGACCTGTCTTGTCAGGTTTGTCTCCTCAGGCCTAGAATCCATAGAGTTACAAATGCTCTTGACATCTGGACCACCATTACACCAGCCCCTAGGCCAGGAAGATCAGGAGGCTGATGCCCTATAAGAATTTAAAAGGACAACAAAAGGGAGGATTGAAGAGGAATTTTCACTCAAAAGGCTAATCAGCTCTTTGTACTGCTTCTGAAGATATGCTTGCTGCATAGGCCATACTTGAAATTAAAGACTCATCTTTCCTTTTGCTTCTTCTAAGCAACAAATGTAATGGCCTGTACCCTGCAGTAACTCCACTTTGCAACTCTTTGTAACTGCCTGCAACCAATAGCAACTTCCGGCTTTGTAACCACCTGAGGACAAATTAACCAATCGGCCCATGCCAAATAAGTTCTATATAAGCAAAATTGCCTTTGAGCTCTGGGCCCAGATCTTCAGAGCATTAGCTTCTCTAGGACCTAACAAACCGGAGTTCTCCAACTGTTCAACTGTTCCAGTGCTGCTTGGTTTCTGATTTTTGCAACTTTTCTGCAACATTTGCCTGTGAGCAGCAAGCTGAGAAAACCAGGGAGGAAAGGTGAGGCATTATCCCCAGGCTTTGAGTGGGGATGGGGTGTGGAAGCAAGCAGTGCCTGGAAATTTCTGGAACCCAGGAACGATAGTGTCCTGAACCCAGGGGGGGATTAAAGCGGCCCTTCCCCCACCCTCTTTGACTTATGGTGTTTCCCAGGAGTCCTGTTAGCTGAGGCTAGGACTGGAGGCGCAGCAATAGACGCCGCCGCCCCCCTCCACCCCCAAGTCAGTCCCCGCGGACCATGCTGAGTAGAGAAGGGTGGAAAGAGCAGGCCTGGCGGGACGATGGGAGACTATGCAAACCCGCGGCGGGGTGAGCAGCCACATCTCGCCCACTAGCACCCGGCTCCGCAGGCCCTTGCGCAGAGCTCACGGAGGCGCTGCAGGCGGCGGTTGCCATGGAGACACCGGGCGCTCCGCGGCCCGGCGGCGCGGGGGCCACTGCGCAAGCGCGCACTGCGACGCCGACCGCGGCTCCTCTGTGCTGCTTAGAGCTGAGCGGGACGGCGCGTGACCCGCCCTGGCCAGCGTGAGGTGGCCGCGGGCTTCTCCGGACACCTTCGGCCCCGACCGCCGCGCTGGGGTCGTCCGAGGCGGCGCTGGGCGACCGGCTGCGTCCCGGCGAAGTCTCCCAAGCCTGGCTGCGCGGTCGGAGGCGCGGCCGCGGGATCCCTGCGCGCAGGGCCGACAGCCGGGGGAGGAGCCGAGGGCGCTTGTCGCGGATGCCAGGCTGTAGGTGAGCGCCCTGCGCTGCAGCCCGGAGGGAGCAGGTCCCGGGCAAGCGCGCCGCCTCCGGCCTGCCCGCCGCGGATGTGCAGCCACGGGCTCCTGTCGGCACACTGATTTTCCTCTCTTGTCACCGTGCAGGATTGACATTCGCGGACTGTCGTAGCCTCAGTCTGTTTGGTAGACTTTTCGCCGCACGTGGAGTTAGAGCTGCCAGGTGGTCGCGACCATGTCCATGAGCCTCCTGGAAGACTGGTGCCGGGGCATGGAGGTGGACATCCACCGGTCTCTCTTGATCGTTGGCATCCCAGAGGACTGCGGCCAAGCGGAAATCGAGGAGACCTTGAATGGGGTCCTCTTCCCGCTGGGCCCATACCTCGTGCTAAACAAGATGTTTTTGAGGGAAGAGAATGCTAAAGCCGCCCTCATTGAGGTGGGCGAGGGTGTGAATCTGAGGGCCATCCCCCGGGAATTTCCGGGAAGGGGCGGAGTCTGGAGAATGGTCTGCAGAGACCCCACCCAGGATGCAGAGTTTTTAAAAAACCTGAATGAGTTCCTGGACACCGAGGGGCGCACCTGGGAGGATGTGGTGCGCCTGCTCCAGCTCAACCACCCCCCATCTTCACGGAACCGGAATCAGCCCCCAGAGAACTGGGCAGAGACCTTGGGAGTGCTCCTTGGGGCTGTGGTGCAAATCGTCTTTTACATGGATGCCGAGATCCGCAAGCGGGAGGAGGCTAGGGCCCTGGAGGCCCACGAGGCCCAGCTGGTGGCAGCCTCAGCTGCAGCCACAAGATGGAGAGTGAAGAAAGAACTCAGGCAGGCTGTTGAGGTGGGCTCTGCCTTGAAGATGGAGAACCCAGACAGCTGGAATGATGCGGAAGATGAACGTGACCCTCCCAAACCTTTGGTTTGTAGGGCTGGAGCCAAGACTCGCTCCAGGAGGAAGAAGAAGAAAAAAAACTCCAAGCAGGATCCAGCATCCTGGAAAAAACACAGAGGCCATTGCTCAGCCTCCTCGGAGAACCCCGAGGCTGCCGGTGGGGAAAGTATGGAAACCTCAGAATGTATCATGAGCAGCAGGAAGCCCAGTGTGAAGCAGGAAGAATTGGCTTTGAAGAAGCCAGTGGAGAGAGGTTCCTGGAAGTTCCTTGGAAATACAGCTCAGGATGCTGGGCCGGAAGCTGCGGGCTCTTCGGCTGCCTTCGAGTCAGACCAAGATGGTAACCGGGACGGCCCCCCGAAGAAGAAGGCCATGGGCTGGGCCTCGGCGAAGAGCCAGGCCTCTGGGAGGAAGAAGAAGGTGAGCTTAGGCCCCGTCTCTTACGTTCTCGTCAACGTGGAAAACGCCAAAAAGAAGCTGCTGATCCCAAAGAAAGGGCCAGGCTCGAGAAGGGGTGCGGTGGTTCAGAGGGCCCCGCGAGGCCCGCAGCCTTCAACGTCGCAGGTGGCAAAGGCCAAGCTAGAAGGCTCTCCTCATGGTGAGCATGATGACAGGAGTCGTTTGCCCTGTGTCCATAAGCAGGGGTGGGGGGAGAAGTGGGAGTGGCAGCGGCAGCGGCAGCGGCAGGTGGAGGCTGATGAGCCCCAGGGGCCTTCGCACCATGTGGTCAGTGATGAGAACCCCAGTGCAGTGGAGGAGGTGGGTGACACAGCAGTGGAGGTTGTAGAGGGCAAGAGCCCTGACCTTGCTCCTAGGAGCCCTTGAAGGCCAACATTGGGGACACCCGCGGGGACAGGAGGCGACAGCAAACCCACCGACCTGTCTCCTGGGTGAGAATCACTGTGCTGTTTCCAGAATCCTGCCATTCCACCTGCCCATCTCCCTCACTGAGACTGGAATGGTTTGGAGTTATAATGGTTACCAGGGCAGGTGGCTTTGAGGGTGGAATGTTCTGGATGCCTGGTTGGGGGATCGAAATGTTTGAGGACTTAGAAAGTCCCAGGAAGTAAAACAGTTCTGAATGACAACCCTCCCTGCTTCTCCTCTTGAGCTGTTCTGATTTATCTACAGAACAAAGAAAGCTTTGAGTTGGGGGGGGACCACCCATACCCCAGGTATTGAAAGAAGACCAAGAAAGAAGTTCCAAGTTGGGAACAAAGTGTTCTCTTTTCACTGAGTGAACCAAGGCTTTTGGCACTTTTAGCTATGTGGCTGTCAGAGGTCAATGCCATGTGAGATCCTATGTGAGAGGGAGGCGTCTATACCCCTGTGATTTTTCTCTGCCAGGCCAGCTTTCCCACCTCCTCCTAGACTCACCTTCAAGGTTGGCCACTCAATAAGCAGACTGAGGAAAATCTAGAACATTGATTTTGGCACATGGACAGAGTCACAGCCACACTCATCCACATTTAGCCTTTTTCCCCCATTTCCTGCCACCTCTTCAGATGGTCTGTGGACCCCTACAGGGCCTGGTGTTTTAAAGAGCAGGGCCGCTGTTTCTCCCTGCCACTTGCTCTGTCCCTTGACTGTGGGTAAGTTAAGCCGAGGTCTTCAGTGCGGACCCGGCTTCCTTGCTCCTCCCAGTCCCGAATTAACGGCCTGACCAGAGGGTGGTAAGGTCCCAAGAGTTAGTTTTGCAGAAAAAGAATGTCCACTTAGACCTTGAGGTATTCGAGTTTTAGGTTCTGTTAATAGTAATGGTCCTCGGATTCCCATTTAGGATAAAACCCTCTCAGAAGCCTGCAGGGAAGAGGGTTAAATGGTCAGGAAGAACTCGGCCTTCTTTGCTGTGATTGCATCCACTGCCACCAAACGCTCAACGTCTTTGTGGTGGAAGACACCTTTCACATTATAGTAAGAGGGAAAAAAATTCTAAAAAAAATCTGGCTGTTGATTTTTATCCTCTGCGTGTGTAGGAGGAGGGACAGGGTATCTGAGATTATTGCTTTCTAAACTCTCCTGGGACGGCCCAAGGCGTGCTCAAAGATGTGATCCAAATCTAGTTTTTGATGTATTAAAAAAAAAACCTGAAAAACGATTACTTGAATATGTTGGAAGCCAAAGCCCATCTCATCGGAGACTATCAAAATATTACGTTGTGTTCATAAGTTAACTTGTTTTTGTACAGGTCTCAAATGAAGTGTTTCTGCTATTTATTTGCATAGAAATCCGTGTAAATGTGACTGATGAGAAAGTTCTGACCTGCGCATGCCCGTACACTTGTCATGCACATGCTCACGCTCTGGTCCTGCTGTGATTTTCGATGTGTGATAAGATAGCAAGTAGCTGCATTAACATGGCGCACAGTGGTATAGCCCTTTTTTTTTCAGAGTCTCTTCGGTCTTCAGTTTTTGTGATAAGAATGTGAACAGTCAGTAGGTGTCGTTAGTGATTCAACTTTAAAAACATGATTCCTTTCAAAGCCGCAGAAGAAAGTGGTTTCCTCTGCATCTGCTCGTCTGTGCGTATCTTGGTTTTCCGTGGTGTAAGCAAACCAGAGAACAGGTGTGACTTGGACTCTCAAAGTGATGAAAGCTTCTGACTCTCCGGCAACCGATTTCAAAGTCAGGTCCACTGGGGCTTCATTGTGTTAATGAATTGACACCATGATTAGTCACTGTACATGCTATGAAATAAAGTTTAGCAAATTAAATGCCCTTTGAGTGTCTTTCATAGGTGGAGGTGGCATGGAGTATTTGTCTAATTTAAGGAAAGAGTTCCTTCCGCTGAACAATAAATGCACACAGTCCCAGACTCCCAGCCTGGTGTCAGCTGGCATCAGACTTGGGTTCAACTTGCAAGGATTGTCAGCTTTCCATGAGAGAAAAAGCCATTGAGATATCTGTTCTATTTGCTATTTGGCCTTCCGCCAGTGCAACAGGATCTCCCACAGATCTTGAGGTTTCTAGAAGTTTCTAATCCAGGTAACTGGCGATGCAAATTATCTGAAAATAATTTCATCATCCATGATGAAAACGTTTACCTCAGACAGAAGCTGAGGTCTTTCAACTAAAAACTCCCTTTTCTCCTGCCCAGCCTCCATCCAGGGACCACCAGAGACTCCCAAACCAAGGTAGTCATGTCATCAGAGTCACCTGGGGCCTTTGTTAAAAATGCCTTTCTTGGCCCCAGCCGCTGAGTCAGTATCCCTATCAGACACTTGCCTCTTAAAACAGTTTCTCTTGAGAATTCTAATTCATGTATCTGTCAGAGAACTCCAGAGGACACTTGAGGAGGACAGAGTTTTAGGGGTCAAGGCTGGGGTTTTGTGAAATGTGAAGGGGGGTTGTTGGGGCAAAAGGATGCACAAGAGACAAAGGGAAGCGGGACTTTGCGGCCAGGGAGCTGACGGGGTGCCAGAGTGCAAGCACATGAAGACCCGGGGCAGGCTGGTTGTTGGGGCCTCTCCCCCGCCCCCATGATGGGAAATGCTGCATTTGGCCGAGATACTGTCACTCCCTCTGGTTACACCCAGTCTGTCGGTAAAGTCAAAGGCTCTGTGGCCCCAAGTGGGGGAAATCCAGGGCTGGGAACAGGTCGAGTCCAGTGCTGACCAAGACACGTTTCTTAGTGAACAAACCATACTGTGAAAAAGATAAGTGGTGATCTCATTAGTTGACTCTTTTTTAAAGGAATAACATCGATATCTCTTAATAAATGCGTACAGATACAGTCGTTTCAGGAAGGTGCAGGTGTTTTTGTTTTTACAGTGATTGCCCTTGGAGTGAGCAATGGGGTAGAGGGCAGCTGGCAGAGGGGGTGCAAAGGGGCCTTTCAGGATTTTTCATTTCCTGTACTGGGGTCCCCAACCCCCAGGCTATGGACTAATACCAGCCTGTTAGGAACTGGGCCACACAATAGGAGGTGAGCAGCAGCCAGCGAAGCTTCATCTGTATTTGCAGCCGCTCCTCAGCGCCAGCAACACCACCTCAGCTCCGCCTCAGATCCTCAGGCGTTACGTTCTCTTAGGAGCACCCGTCCCTGGTGCCACAAAAGTCAGGGACTGCTGGTGTACTATGTTCATTTCTAACTATCTACTCATGTTTGTTTGTTTGTTTGTTTTTTAAGTAATAAATATCCAGCCCTAAAAAGCAATGAAGTACTGATACCTGTTACAATGTGGCTGACCCTTTAAAAACAGTGAACTAAGTGAAAGAAACCAGGCACAAAAGGCCACTTAGTGTACGCTTCTCCTATAAGAAATTTCCAGAATCAGGAAATACGTAGAAACAGAAAGTAGGTTAGTGGTTGCCAGGGGCTGGAGGGCTGAGTGGGGAGTGACTACTAATGGACGTGGTGTTTTCTTCTGGGGTGATGAGTGTTCTGGAACTAGCTAGATGTGAGGGTTGCACAGACCCTGTGAATGCACTTTATGCCACTGAATTGCACACTTTAAAATAGTTAATTTTATGTGAATTTCAACTCAGTGTTTTTTAAAGAGGTGAAAAATCTGTCAGCTGGCTCATGGATATTTTTTTAAAGAGAAGTAAGGCGGGGGTTCTTTATAGTTCCCCTGCATTAAAAAAATCATCATGCCAAGCACACAAGTTAGCAGTGCAAATCACATTAGCCCTCTCTGGCTGGTGAATGAGCTTTGCTGCAGATCTTTGAAGAAAGCTTTCCTTCCATGCTGAGATATGTGAATTTTTATTTTTTTAATTTTAATTTAATTTTATTTTAAACGCCTACAGCACCTGGTCTTTTTAGGTGGTCTCCCATCCAAGCACTAACCAGGCCCGACCCTGCTTAGCTTCCTGAGGGCACATTCAGGGTGACATGGCTGTAGAATTTTATGTGAATTTTTAATTAACCCGTTTTGCATCAAAAGACATTTTAGCTTCCTGAGGGTTAATTTTTAAAACTCCAGCCTGGGCTCATCCGTTCTTGCAAAACTGGGAAAGCAAGAGAACTCACAGAGTGTGCAAGTCTGGTCACACTCTAGTAAAGCACAGCCCTGGGGCTCAGCCTCCGCCAGAATGTTCTGGAACAACAATGAATGTTCTGAAACAACAGTATCAACATCTAGTAAATACACAAAAACTGTAGCCCACTTTGATGCTCAAGGCAAGTACTGAGTGTTTCTCCTGTGACTTTCACATTTAGGTAAGGTACATGAGCACTGACAGAATGTTGAAGATCAAAATTCTTGAGCAAGAATTTCCTGCCACTGTTTTGTCAAGATTCTGTCTGTGCTTAACTGAAGCATTTTTGAGTGCAAGGTGAGCTGTTTTAAAAACTGTCAACATGTGAGAATGGGGAGGAAAAAATCTGAAATAACCAGAAAACGGAGAGAGGTCAACAAAGAAAGGGGATTGGTGTTGGTAAGTACTAAAATGTATTACTATGAAGCTACAATAATTAAAATGTTTCTCTACAAACTGAAGAATATCGAGTGGAAACAGAGCTACATAAATATACAATTACAGTTTACGATGTAGGTGGGGTTTCAAATTGATGTGGGAAAAATAAATTATTCAGAAAACGGTGTTGCGACAACAAGCTAGCTATTTGGGGTGAAATAAGCCACTCCTTACCTCAATATTCCAGGGAAAAAATTAATGAAAATTGTAAGAGTTGTAGAGGAAAAAATGGGATAATCAATCATCTCAGAGGGGAGGGAGCTTTTTAAAGCTGAGTGACTTTAGGAGTGCAAAGGTCTGGTCACCCTCACGTAAATGTAGGCCAAGCGGGGACCCAGGGCAGGGTCCCAATCCCATATGATCTGTAACCATCAAAGAAAACCGGCCACTTAGCCACTGTGATCAGAGAAAAGTTAATTTTTTACAGGAGAAAAAATAACAAAGGCAAAGATAGTGACAAACTGGGGAAAAATAGACAAGAAAAGTTTCATACCTTCTTTTACAAAATGATCAGGAAAAAGGAACAACCCCTGAGAAAAATGGTTAAGGGACATAAAAAAAGAAAGAAAAAAGCAAGCAAGTATCAACATCTAGTAAATACACAAAAAGAAGCTCAACCTCACACTTCAAGAAATTCACGGCCAAAACAGTCAAGCGGTAAGGATAGACATATAGATCAATAGAATAGAGTTGAGAGTCTAGAAAACAACCACAAATACCATTTTCCATGAAGCTGACTGGCAAAAGTTCTAAAAGTTGTGTAATACCCAGTGCTGGTGAGGCTGTGATGAAACGGTCACTCACTATTGTTGGGAGTGTGAACTGGTCCGGGGGCCATTTGGCGGAAGCTGTCAAATCTTCTAAATGACTTTTGTTTTGGGTCCCAGGGAACATGCTACTAACAGTTTTGCTAACAATATACTCTTAAATATATGCTATGCCTCATGGTGAAGCACTTTTACAGGTGCATGAAGTAATCTGAGGTCCATCAGTACAGAACTGGTCAAATAACTGGTACAACTGTGGGAGGATGGTACACTCTGTGCACATTTTTAAAAAAGGTTCGGATGTCTAATGCCGATTGGAAAATATTTTAAGTGAAAAATACCATAGGGCACATGGGATCAGCTTTATAGAAATGAAAAGCACATGTGGATACAAATGGTTGTATGTACATCAAGCTTTTCTTTTTTTTTCCTGGAAGGAACAATAGAACAAACTGTGATAATTGCTCGTTCCCAAGATGGGAAACTGAGTCCAATGGGGGTGGAGAGACTTCGTTACTTTCCCTTTCTGTAACTCTAACATTTGATCACAGGTTATTTTCTAGAATGCCAATGTGGTTAAGAGAGTAAGACATTTTTCATTTTCTCTATATTTCTTTGCATTACAAAAAAAACACTGTACTTAAAAAAAAGTCAAATGACCTCCAACCACATTCACGACTATTGCTAATTTAGCCAGGCTTTGCAATTCTTGAAGTGTTTCCTGCCGCTTCTGAACAAATATTTGCATTTCTTATAAAGCATCTTTGTTTTGGAAGGTGTATCCCCGTGGATGCTGGTTAGTTTTTAAAAACTTTTGGTATGGCATGTCCGTGCCTGGAAAATTCTGTCAACTATTTCTGCAGAGCACATGCCTTGTCACACTCAACTCGATGACAAGTAATGCTCAGGCATGGCTGCCATGGAAAAGTTTTAATCCTGCATAACAATTTTAGAAAAGCAAGTGAATGTGTAACAACAAAGGGCGTTATCATGCGCTGCGAGGGACGTGGGCTGGGTGCCTCTCCATGACTTTGACATTCGGGATAAGCAGTGTGAACATCTGGCAACAGTCCTAGTAACTTAACTAAAAAATGAAAACTCACAACCTCTTTGTGAAGCTCTTAGCGGTTAACGTATGAGGAGAAGCTGTTGAAAAATTGCTACCATATAAGAGTAACCAAGAAACTTTGAAAAAGAAGTGTGATGTGTGAAAGGGGCAAGAGCTAAAATGCATTAGACCATAAAATGCGTTATAAATATTTAATATTCCTGACAGTTTGGTTCCCCTAACTGCTCCAAGATTTTTGGTTTTGATGGAGGCAGCCTTGTGAGTTGGCAGGCAAGATAAGGCAAGATAAGGTCAAACTTTTCCTTGGGGAGTGAGAGGATAAAAAATGGCCAGATTCCTATGTTCCTTTCACTGAAATTAATTCCAGATGGATCAAAAATTTAAATGCAAATCTTGCAGCCATCAAGTGCAAAAAAGTATTGGGGAATTAATATATGCTCTTAGAAGTGGAGGCAATATTTTTCTAAGCAGAAATTCAAAAGTCAGAAACTATGAGGGCAAACTTGAATCATCTGAATTTTCTTTTTTCTTCTTTCTTTTTTTTTTTAGGCAAGGCAACCCTTGGTTGACCTCACAGATTGCAAGGACCTTGTCAGTTTACAATCCCTTATTTTTTAATTTTTTAATCAGGTGCCTATAGCACCTGGTCTTCCTAGGTGATCTCCCATCCAAATACTAACCAGGCCCAATCCTGCTTATCTTCCGAGATCAGACGAGACTGGGCATGTTCAAGGTGGCATGGCCATAGACCCATTTAAATTTTAAAGTTTGTATGTGGCTGAAGAATCATTTTTAAAAGTTTTTTAAAACCCACCAAATTGTGAATATATATATTTGAAATCATTCCATCGATGCATTCCTTTTTCCCCTCTATTTCCAAAACCTTTTACTTACTGTATTCTTCCTTAATATTTTAATGTTTCTAAAATGTAATATGCTGTTCTACTTTCTTTTCAATAATGTCCTGGCTTGTGTGACCTACTAGCAGTTTTTAAACAGCTGCGTATTCTGACCTTGATTACACAGGTCCAGAATAATTCAGGGTAGTACAGGGGGGTAATTTTCAAAAAAAATTCTGAATGGAATTATAAAACTCTTGCCATTTCTCATCACAAATGAGAAAGCACAAGGAAATACCTTGAGTTTGTCAGCATGAAGCCACCTAGAATAGCAAAGCCTGGTGTCAAAACTTGTCAGTCTTATGTCACTGAGACTGAATTAATCCTTCTTGGCAGATGTTCCTGCCATTTCTCGGAGCCTGAGGGATGTGAATGGTGGCAGAGGCAGAAGGTTGAACAGTTTCACTGTAAGGACGTTTTGGGACTGGACTTTCAGATAAGGCTATAAGTGTCCTCTTACTCAATGACAGATTTACAAGGGCTGTCAGACCTGAAGGAATAAAAAGAAAGAAAGAAAAAAGAATCACTGTGGCCACAGCCAATAAGGTGGCCTTGGATTCTAACACATTTTATTTTTAGGTTGTGGTGGTTGGTTTTATTTTAATGAGAATCCATATAAAGAAGAAAACAAGAAATGACCCAGCATCCCACTGCCAAAATAGCCCCAGTGGACATTTTCAAATAAAGGATGCACAGTGTTAGACATTCAAACCGTGCTGAATTGAAAATAGAAAATGCCACCCCACCCTACTCCTCTATCTCCCTCCAAAGCCAACGATACTAACTGGTTCTCATTTTTCCTTCCAAAAGAGAAAAAATGCTTATGTGTGTACCATTCTCTATATGTATGTATGTGCGTGTATATGTGTCTGTGTTTGTGTATATATGTGTGGAAATGTATGTATATGTTTGTATTTATGTGTCTATGTACATACGTATATGTGTGAATTTTTGTGTATATACATGAGGGGACGCGCACACATGCACATGTGTATATATATGTGTGCGTATGCATGTGTGTAAATGTAGGTATTTTATTTGTACATGTATGTATTTGTGTGTATGTGCGTGTGTGTGTGTGATAGAAGCAGAAGCAGCAAGGTTCCTTAAGACCAAACCTCGGAAGTCAAGCTAGGTCATCTCTGCCATCTCTTATTGGTCAAAGTTGTCACGTGACCCGCCCTGATTCAGGAAGCCAGAAACAGACTTGCCTCTCAATGGCAACGTCATGCTTCAAAGAGGCGTGGACAGAGAGCGCATGATGTCTTGAGGGCCATTATTTTAACAATCACCCAGGAGAATCATTGTAAGGCATTGTCAGTACCTTACAAGTTGAATAATAGATTCAAGAACGTCGATTATAAACTAAACGAACAGTTAAAAGTGCATACTTAAAACAGAAACAAAAGAGTGTAAGAGTAGTCACCCAAGGGGGTTTGTGAATAGCTGAATTCTCTGCACTGAGGTCCAAAATTCAAAACAAAATTTTCTATTTATCTCTTATTCTTCATATGTCTGGGTCAAAGATGGTTTATCATGGACATTATGGTTGAGCATTTCCTCCAAATTTTGAAGTAGCAAACTCGACATTCTGCTTTTAATTCCTAATAATTTTTCTTGAATAACTTAAATGCAATGAGGTAACAATATCAAATACAGTTCATAATGGTTGTTTTATATGATGTTATGAACTCTAGTATATATGATAATTCTAAAACATTAGAATCATAATAAATCCAGATAAAATCCAGTGTCTATTCCTTGTTCTATTATTGTTTTAAAAACTAATTTCATAGGGCCATGCCACTCTGAACAAGCCCTATCCCGTCTGATCTCAGAAGCTAAGCAGAGTTGGGCCTGGTTAGTACTTGGATGGGAGACCACCTAGGAAGACAGGTGCTGTAGGAGTGCATCTACTTTTCTCTTTACACATATGGAAGCCTTTAATAGCTGTTTTGGTCACAAAATCAGTAGCCTTCACAATAATTATTTATGATTTCAGTATTTTACTCTCAAAGTAGAAATTATTCTTTTATATGTCAACTGGAAAAATTTCAGCATGTAAAGATTTTTGCTCCTAGTTACATCAAGAACTCGATTATAAATTGGACAGTGTGTGCTCAGATAAAATGGTAGATGGAGGTGACCCACCTGGACCCCACTGATAGGATTAGGCAGATGGTCACCTAGGCAACCCCAGCATCTCTAATCCCTCTGGATTCAGGGAGGCAGAGACAGCTACTTGGCTCTCCAAACACTGAACCCAAAAGCTGAAGCAGGCCACCAAACCTCCTTTTGCCTCAGGTTGCTTCTCTGTAAAACAGAGATAGTAGCAACCTATTTCAACAGGTTTGGGGGAGATTTAACTTGATTAAATTTGCAAAGACCCTAGTTCCAAATGAGTTCACGTTTTGAGCCACTGGGGGTTAGGAGGTCAATACATCTTTTTAAATGGACACAGTGCAACCCATGTCACCAGGGAAATAGCAAGGCCACTTCCTGTTTTTTTGTACCAGGCAGGAAGATGGTGAGGAAGGCTATCAAGACCTTTCCAATTCTCTCCTTACCCTCACCGACCATCCCCTCTTTCTTCACCTTGCAGAGTGAGGCTGATCTTGAAGTCTTAGGAGGTAGCACTGTGATTAGGACTTATTTCCCAGCTTCTGAACTTGTGGGTTCAACTAACTTCTCACCAGACTCACCTGGGTACCTAAAGGACACGTGACACCCAAGTGAATAAGGGAATACCTTATGCCTAAAGGGAATACCTTATGCTTCTCTCCAAACCTGCCCTCTCTTGTCTTCTCCCTCTCAGTCCTTAGCAACTCCATCCTTCCAGGTGCTCAGGCCCAAAGTACCAGAGTCATCTTTGACTCCTCACTAGCTCTTATGTATCATAAGATTCTTAGCAGTATCTGTTAAGAAATATCATGACTTCTACCTTCCAGATGGACCCTGAATCTATCCACTTTTTACCAGAGTTTGCTATTCATCACCTTCTACACCTTTTGCCCCGCTCACCAGGCTCCCTGCTCCCACCCCAGGGAGTAAGATTGCCAGATGAAATATAAGATGCTCAGTTAAATTGAATTTCAGATAAACAATTTTGTTTGGTATAAGTATATCCCAAATGTTGTATGACACATACTCACAAGTAAAATATTATTGTTTGTTTGAAATTTAAATTTGACTGGACATCCTATACTTTTACTTATATTTGGCAACCTCTGTCCCCTCTGTAGAAGATTCTACACAAGCAGCCAGGGAGCTCCTATTAGCACCCAAGTCAGATCATGTCCTTCTCTGCTTAGAACCCTGGCTCCTCATTCCCTCCAACTAAAAGGTCAAGTTCTCCTCATGGCCCTACTAATTCTGCCTTCTATTTGTTTCTTTGACTTAATCTCCCTCCACTCTCTCTTGCTTATGTGGCTCCAGCTATCCTGGCCCTTTGCTCTTCTTGATCATAGAGGCACAGTCCTGCCTCAGGGCCTTTGCACTGGCTGTTCCCTCTGCCTGCACTACTGTCGCCCTAGATATTTCCATGAATTATTCCCTCATTTCCTTTAGGTCTTTGCTCAAATGTCACCTTTTGAATGAGACAGATTCTGACCACTCTACCAAAAAAAATGCCTCCTTCCTACCCACCTTCATATTCTTAGCACTTATCTCTTTCTCACTTACAGTCTCATTTACATATTTATATTTTTGTTGTTGTTGTTTATTACCTATCTCCCCCTACTAGAAGATAAGCTCCACAAGGCTAGGAGTTTTCATTGATTTTTTTTTTGTTCACTACTGTATCCCAAGCACCTAAAACAATGTCTAGCACATCATTCAATAAATATTTTTTTTGTGTGTAATTAATTAATAAACAGAGCCAAGACTACTTGAGTTTAGATTCAAATCTTCTGCTTCCTCGTGGTGGACCTCACTGCCAGTTTTTCTCAACCTCTCAGAACCTCAGTTTCCTCTGCTTTAAAATGGGGATGATAGCATGATGCTCATGAGGTTGTAGTGGAGATTGCATGAGTCAGTGCAGGTCAAGTATTATACAACCTTTTATTATTATAATCAGTAGTAGTATTAGGAGTCGCCAATAGATTTATTAAATGCGCATCATTCAGTTGCAAATAATAGAACCGCAGTTCAAACTGGCTTAAATAAAATACATTTTTTTTAAAAAAAAAAAAAGGATTTTATTGGATAATGTAATGGAGGGACAGTCTGGCTTCTGGCATGGCTGAATCTAGGTGTCAGATCACGTCCTCAGAACATCTGTCTCCCTGTCCCTAGGCTGTCTTTGGTGTCGACTTTATTCAGGGCAGGCTCCCAGCAGCTCAGGGCTCCTGCCCTCCCAGAGGACACTTTTCATCCAGTGGAAAGAGGAAGCGAGGGAAGAGAGCCCCCTACCCGCAGCCACTCTGGGAAGAGTCCCAGTTCAGCTCTGTTGGAACGTGAGTGGGGCGCACACTGACCCTGGGGCCAGAGATGAAATCCGTGGCAGGAAGGCTCCCCCCAACCCTGTCCCCCGCAGACTTACCAAGGTTTACTCCCCTTCTCCACAGCGCCTCCCTGCCCCACTCCCCAGCCCTCCTGGCTCCCCTTTCTTGATTAATTTACTCAGAGAGCATTGAACTACCATCCGACATCTAGTAGAGTCTACTCATTTCTTTTGTTTCTTTTCTCTCTCTAGACTAGAAGCTCCCCGAAGCCAGAGAGCTTAGCTTGTCCTGTTCTTGCTGCAGCTACAGCACCGGGAGAAGCGCGGTGCCTGGAATGTAGCAGATGCTCAATTGACATTTGTTTGCTAAATCAATGGTTTGTGTCCATTTTGAAGATAACGAGAGCTGATGTTTATAGAGCGCTTCCTCTGCGCCTGGACCAGCTGAAGCACTTTCCATATATCCCCGCACCAAACGCTCACTGCAATGCTCTGAGGGTTCAGTGACCCCCAGCGGACAGAAGGAGCCATCGAGCTTGCTTTACCCAGTTGCTGCTGCTACTGTAACAAATTACCACCAACTTAACGGCTTAAAACATCCCACAAGTACCGTCTTCCGGTGCTGGGGTCTGAACCCGCTCAGCGGAGCCAAGTTCCTCCTGCAGGCTGTAGGCAAGAATCATTTCCGGCCTCTTCTGGTTTCTAGGGGCCATCTGCGTCCTTCTGATCTTCGCTTTCATTGTCCACTTTCCTCCGACTCAGACCCTCCTGCCTCCCTCTTCTTTGTAAGGGCCCTTGTGATGGCGCTGGGCCCACGGATGACCTAGGATACACTCTCCTGTCTCAAGGTCCTGCCGCCGATCACATCTATTGTTGTGGGAAAGGACACCCAGCGGAGGAATTCGGATGCTTCCTGCTTCCTACTTTCTTTAGAGGAAGGAGAATTTCTTAGGCCTGCGGAGCGCGTGGGGTTAACAACTCCATGCACATGCTCTCTCTAGTTGCATTTCTTACAGCTTATATACTTTTGTAGTGTCCATGCAAGGGGCACGTGATTCCCTTGTCTGAGGCTTCACGCATGCTTCATGACTCCGGATGGGGAGGAGGAGCTTTGGGTGGGAGGCTGCAAGGGGAAGGAATTTCTAGACCACTGGTCCTGTCTATTTACAGGTCATTTTGCCTTGTAGAACCTGCGACCTTGGCGCTAGCAACACTGTTATAAAATTCTCCAAGAGAAGGAACACTGAGGTTTATAAACAAAGTAGCACTTACTGATGCTGACACCGGCTCAGCGGCTCAACAGATTCCTATCCAAAGGCTGAGCTCCAACGGTAACATAACAGGCAGTTTTTACACAGTCTTATTATTCCTACACAGCTACAGAGATAAGGAAGAACATTAGTTAGATAGCAAACTGTGAATCAGCAGATGTGAGCTGGCGAGTCCTTGAGGTGGGGAAGAGAGCTGTGGGAAAACATGTGAACTGGAGAGCACTGGGCAGCATGGCGGAGAGAGCAGCTTTAGCTGGCTGAGTGGGTTACTTCTGCAGGCCCTTTCCTTTGCATTCTTTCAGATGCCTCCTCTCCTCCCTTACTATGCCATCTCCTTTGCCATGTGAAGTCAAGTAGCACAGGTGCTGAGGATTAGCCCGTGGTTGTCATTGAGGGTCGTTATTCAGCCATTCACAGTTGCTGTGGTCACGTCCGGCCAATAAACCCTGATCAAACCATGATCAGCCAATGCAGGGAGCTAGAGAGAAAAAGCCAAATTGAAACAGTTCAGGGTTTATTGGGGTTCTCGGGCAAGGTTCACCGATCCTGGGATTAGGGGCCGAAGAAATCGCACCCTGGGAGAAGGGCAGTGGGTTTGCATAGTGGGACTTCGAGGGTGTACAGCCTTATCAGGAAGCTGCAGCTGGGTCGGGTACAGAGGCGTGGTTGTGGTTGTTCCGAGAAGCCTTTGCTGGAGTTTCCCGCCGCTGGGACTCTTCACGGGTGCGGGTGTTGCTACCCAACTGTTCTGGCCGAACAAACCCCAGCTCTGAGAGTCAGACTCAGGTCCTGGTGACTATCCTTTACTGGCCATGACCTACCATAGGCCCTGATTTCTCTGTTGCTCAAAGAAATTTCCTGTGCCGCCCTAGGGTCCTCCAAATTCTGGGGGCCACGTTTTCTCCAGCCTCTCAGCCTCCCACCCCCTACCAGGGCTCCTGTTCCAGGAATGGAACTCATATCCTTTGGACTTCATGGAGCGGAGAGGATTTGCAGATGGATGTGGACTTGGCAGGGGCCGCACTTCCATCCTCTCGCTGCAATAGCCATTACCCGCAGTGATGCTGTATCTCCAGGTGCTGGCCCCAGGAGGGTAATGACCACCACTGAGATGTAGATGAGGAAACTGCCTGCTATGCCCTATTTGATCTAGGAGTTTCCTGAGGACATTTGCCTTTGTATGGGACATTTGCCTTTGTGTGAGATGTTTGCAGCCAACAACTGCTTTCTATAATCTGCTGCTTCCTGTAATCTGCTTGCTTGCTTGCTTGTTCAAAAGACCACCAGGATATGGTCTTAAGCTTTATAAGCTGCCTCCTCTGGAAGCTCAGGGCTGATCTCTAACCCTGCATGGTAGAGTCCGTCATTGGCCGGCTAATAAAGGCCGCCAGCCTCTGGGGTTTACAGAAAACCCAGTACCCCAGGCCTCAAACGCAGACCCTCCTGTTTTCCTAGTAAGTTTTCCTCTCCAAGGCAGTGGCTGGTGACTCTGCTCTCTCCTGGAACCTCTGAGTGCCCCCGCCCTGTTCGGATCCCCAACTGCTGATCTGGAATCTTCCTTCATTAAGAACAGAGGCAGCAGAGAGTAAGCACAGATCAGTACGATGGGGGAGAGTTTAAGAGTGGATTCTGCAGCTGACTGCCCGCTTCAAGAGGCCTTGCTTCTTGCCAGCTGTGTAACCTTGGGGAAGATGCCTCCCGTCTCTGTGCCTCATTTTTGTCATCTATCTAATGAGGACAATAATGATAAAAGCACCTACCATGGAGGAACCGTCCTGCAGATAAAATGAGTTATATTTGCAAAGAGCTTGGGACAGGGTCTGGCATGGAAGTGCTTCATACGTTGTTAAATATAAAATAAAATAATAAAATAAGATAAACCTCTTTGCTTCTTTAGGTTTCTACTGTGAAATGCACCTTTGTCAGTGTACACTCGCCCTTCTGTCCTGGGGTTTCTCTGCACTGGGGTTTCGCCTCCCTTGCTGGGGAGGGCTCCACCTCTCCCTAACCTGCTCTGGTCCTGCCATCTCCTTGATTTTGGGAAGCCCTCCATGCCCCTGCCTCTGCAGCCACCCCCACTTCCTTTCTTCCTCCTTACGGCAATCCACCTGTAGATTCACCTGCTGCTCGCTCTTCCAGCCCCCTGTGATCTGATTTCTGGCCCCACCTCTCAAACAGGTGGCCCTTATCACGCCAGAGCTTCTGTCTTGTAAATGCAACAGGATGGCCATTTCTCTGCCCTCATCCAACTGCTCCCCCTTCCCCACAAGTCATCTTCTCTCTGTGCTGCTAAGAGCAGATGTCATTAATTCAGATGAGGTCCTACTGGAGTTGGGTGAGCCCTTAACCCCATAAGACATGTCCTTATGACAAGATGGCCACGTGGTGACAGAGACACAGAGAAGAGGCCGTGTGAAGACAGGCAGAGAGTGGAGTGATGTGGCCACATGCCACAAACACCAAGGATTGTCAGCGAAGTGCAGAAGCTTGAAGAGGCAAGATAGGCTTCCCCTGCAGGTTTCTGAGAGTGTGTGTCCCTATTGATACCTTGATTTCAGACTTCTGGCCTCTAGAACTGTGAGAGAATCAATTCCTGTTGTTGCAAGACTTCCAGTTGTGGCACTTTGAGATAGCAGCCCCTGGAAACTAATACACCTCACCCCTAGGCTTCCATTCTCTCTCTCTCTCTCTCTCTCTCTCTCTCTCTCTCTCTCTCTCTCTCTCTCTCTCTCTCTCTCGTCTCTCTATCTATCTAGATATGTATATATTTTTTGAACCATTTGAGGGTGAGTTGTATACATCCTGTGCCTTCACATTTAAATATGTTGTTGTTTACTTCCTAAATGTAAGAAGGACATTCTCTTACATGACCAAGGTAGTTACCAAAATTAGGGAATTCAACCTTAACTCCCCACGGTTATCTAATCTCAAATCCTGTCAGTAGTCCCAGGCGAGTTCTTTGTGGCCACTGTATCTCTCTAGACTGGGATTTCATACAGGATTGTGAATTGCATTTTGTGGTCACTTCTTTGTCATCTTCGGTCCAAAGTCATTTCGTCTTTGCTTGACTTTCGTGAACCTAAACCTTTGTGGAATGAGTCTCCACATGGACTCTCTGATGTCTTCTCACAATTAGACACAGGGCTGCACGTTGGGCAGGAACTCCCCAGGAACGATGCTCAGTCCCCTTCCGTGTGTCATGGCCCTCAACATGTCGCATCACTAGCGCTGTTCACTTGAACCACTTGACTCGAGTGGCATCTGCCAGGCTACTCTGCTGTGAATCCCTGCTTTCCCCTTTGTGATCCTTCTCTTTGCTTTTTGTTTTTGTTTTTTAATTTTTATTGTATTGTATTATTTTATTTTATTTTATACCTACAGCATCCAGTCTTCCCAGATGGTCTCCCATCCAAGTACTACCCAGGCCCGACCCTGCTTAGTTTCCAAGATCAGATGGGATCTCCGGTTGGGTCAGGGTGACGTGACTGTAGACCCAGCTTTTTTTTTTTAAACAGTGTCACACACCGTGTTTGATGATGCAAGCGACACATCTGGAGGATTTCAGCATGTCATTTCACACAAAGACAATCTTTTTGGATCCGCATAGAGAGCTCCCTCCTGATTTTTATTTTCCACGTGTTATACTGTGTGGCTGTACACAATTTACTGAATGGACATTCAGTCTAATTGAAATCTTTTGCTATCAGTCTTTTTGCTTTCCAAACACACGTGTGTGGAGCTCTGCCCCCTCCCCTCCTGTGCAATCTCTTTCTTTGATTTCTTCTCTCCTGATTGACATGTACCCTCTGTCTAGCTCTAAGAAGTTTCATCACCACCAGAGGAAACCCATTCTCGTCAAGCGTCAGCGCCTTTCCCCTCTCCCTCAGCCCCCCGCCCCCCTGCAGCCAGCCGCCAATCCATTTTCTATCCCTGTGGATTGACCGATTTGGGATATGGTGAAAAAATAGAATCGTAAATGCTGTGATTATTTGTTGTCTGGTTCGTGTTTTCGAGGTGTACCTTCTCAGTTGAGCCTTGGAGTGGTTATAATCTTATCCAGTAGCCCCTGCAAATGAACGTGGATCCCACAAAAGCACGTCCCAATCGAGGCCCGTTCTAACTTTTGACTCTTAAAAATCATGACTCAAATAAAACGATTGTTTTAAGCTTTTCCGTTGGGGAGGAGTTTGTTACAAAGCAATAGGAACCAGAACAAAGATGTCACCTGGAATATAAATGGTTGGCTACACAACTTCCCGCTATTTTTCAGGACTCAAACGATTTGCCTAATTGTCTAATTGCCTGATGGTGAAAGGAAATTTAGGGAGCAGAATAAAAAATGTCATCATAGCTCAGGGCCTTCAGAAAGTCACAGGAGGGGTGGATTCTACTCCAAGACTATCTGCCCAAAAGGTAGATTTGGAATGGAAAGATATGGGCCAGGTAGACTGAAGGTTTCAATGTAAAAAAAAAAAATGACGCTTTAGTAGAAGAAAAATAGTACTAAATTAGTTACTAATCATAGAGCTGCAGAAGACTTGCTAAGCGTCACGCAAACTCCAGAAAGCATGAAAGAAAAGATTGGAACATTCAATCTCATAAAACTTAAAATTACCTACAAGACATATGTACTCTAAACAAAGCCCAAAAGACAAACAATAGACTTGGAAAAATACTCGTGACGTGTGGTACAGATGACATGTTGATTTCCTTTACTTGTCAGCAATCTCACTCCTTGGCTAGAAAAAGAATCTCTATTAAAAAAAAAAAAAAGGACAAAGATAGAAATAGGAAATTCACAGGGAAAACAATGTCCACTAAACACTGGAAAGGATACTTGATCTCATGATTAAAGAAATGCAAATTACAAGATGTGCATTTAACCTGTTGGATTGCAAAGATAACAAAAATGAATAATGCAGTGCTACTGAGCCCGGGGGAAAACAGGCATCTTACTCCTGACAAAGGCCTATATGACGGGACCTTTCAGGAGGACAGTTTGGAGAGAGCAGTTCTGTGGGGGGGTCCCTGGAGCCTGCCGCCTGGGTTCAAGTTCCAGATCTGCCATTTATTAGCTGTGTGGCCTTGATTAAGTTAATTGTTCCTTACGAGCTTCACCCGGTTCCTCTTCTGCAAAATGAAGATAATGATAGCTAGCACCTTCTTAAAGGCTTGCAGTGAGAATTGAAGTGGAATATAGTATAGGGAGCCTGGGACCCTGAATGAAACAGGGCTGTGGAAACGGAGAGGGAGTGAATTCAGTTGCATATTTAGCCAAATGGTGTTTACTGAACGCCTGCTATACGTGGACCTTATTCTAGATTCCTCAAACAGGACAGAGCCACAGCATGCTTTAAGTCCCCTGTTATCCACTCCCGGAGTTCTCAATACTACTTTCTATTAACAGAGCTTGGGCCAGAAGTACAAAGATATATTTAGACAGGATTAGTTTGCTCAGGGCCCAAAAATACATGTATACTCAAGAATCCCTGTTTTCCAACTCCAGTGCTGTTACCTGATTGGCAAACTCCTGTAAATGCTGACCTTCGGTTACTTCATTAAACCTCCTAGCCCTGGGGGTCCTGTCTCACACAGAGAAAAATCCCAAGTCCCTGCTGGAGACTACAAGATGCTGCTGCAGGATCTGGCCACCTGCTCTTTCTCCAACTTTTTTCTGAACTCTCCCTTGTTCCCTCTGCCCCAGTCACACACTAGGGTCTTTGCTGCTCCTCAAACACAGCAGGCAGCCTCCAGCCTCAGGGCCTTTGCATTGGTTATTCCTCCTGCTTGGAGCACTGTTTTGAATATTCACATGGCTGCTCCCCCATCTCCTTTCACTCTGAGCTCAAATGTCTCAACTCACCATAAAAAATTACAACACCCCTCCCCAACACAGACTCGCTTTTTCTCTCTTCCTTTCCAGCTTTATTTTCCCTCAGAACCACTCACTATTACTACATAACATATTATATCTTTATTATTCGTTTGTCCCTTCTCCGTCTGCTCATTAGAGTGTCAGTTCTCAGAGGGCGTGAATTTTGGCATAAATAAAATACAAGTAATTTATTTATGATGCAGAGTGAAGATATTATGCTAATTTCCTTAATTCCTGAAGCCTTCTTACTTCTCAGCAAAAAAAGAAAAAAGAAAAAGAAAAAGAAAAGAAGCCCCAAATTTGAAAAAAATTGGTAAAAGGTACAAACAGAAAATTCACTGGAAAAAAATAAATAAAAAGTTTAGTCTACAGCCATGCCACCCTGAACGTACCCAATCTCATCTGATCTCGGAAGCTAAGCAGGGTTGGGCCTGGGTAGTGCTTGGATGGGAGACTACCTAGGAAGACCAGGTGCTGTAGGAGTTAAAAAATAAAAAATAAGAGATTGTAAGCTGACAAGGTTCAAGGTCCAAGGATTGCCTCGCCTAAAAAAAAAATTTTTTTTTTAATTTAAAATTCACTAGCTATATGGCTCTCTGGACCTCAGTTCTTCTGACTACAAAATACAGGAGCCACTCAGTAAATATTTGTTGAATGAATGAGCAACTGAATCAATGAAACAATATCTAACTCATGGACTGTTATAAAAATAAATGATTTTGTACATATTTAGGGCCAGCGTGCTCTGTGTAATAGCAATGCCTGCTTTAAAAAAATAGTGCTATTTTTATGGTTATTTTACTCATCTTTCAAGATCCCCTCCAATGTCACTTCCTCCAGGAAGCCTTCCTAAATGAAGCCAGACAGGATTAGTTGTTCAGGGGCCCCAACACACTTTCCATAGTTCTCTCTTTAAACTTTGGCAAAAAATGTCCCAATTAGCCTATTCTGTACTCCATGCCTCACACCCAGGATCCGAGCCTTAGTGATAATTGTGGGGCTTCTCTCCCTGACTGCAAACATACTGGTCTAGCCTGGCACAACCACTGGAATGAGCTCCTAAAAGCAAAGCCTGTTTCACTCTCTCAGATATGCCCAGCACATCACCCAGTGCCCTGAACAAGGAAATGTCTGTCAGTATCAGTGGATTGAATCAACGTACACCTCTGTCACCCGCTTCTCAATTTGTAATGTGTCTGAGCCTCGGGGTTGAGCAGTGGAGCCCCAAGGAGTCATAAATCTGTGGCAACTTTTTAAAACCCATGACCACACTTACCTATGAATTTTTTTTTCTCATGATGTGAATTTGTAAGATTTACTCTCTTTGCAACTTTCAAATATACCATCCAGTGCTATTAAATCCAGTCACCAAGCTGCACACTACATCCTTAGGACTTATTTATCTTGTACCTGGAAATCTGTAGCTTTTGACCTTCGTCCATTTTTCCCACCCTCAACCCACCTCTGTTAACCACTGATCTCTACTCTGTATCCATGAGGTCAGCTTGCTCGCTCTTTCTTTCTTTCTTTCTTTCTTTCTTTCTTTCTTTCTTTCTTTCTTTCTTTCTTTCTTTCTTTCTTTCTTTCTTTCTTAAAGATTACACCAATAAGTGAGATCATATGATAATTGTATTTCTCCGTTTTATTTCTCTTAACATAATGCCTTAAAGATCCATCCATGTTGTTTCAAATAGCAGAATTTCTTTCTCTTTATGAGTGAATAATATTCCATTAGATATATGTACCACATCTTTATCCCTTCATCCGTGGATAGACACTTTAGTTGTTTCCATGTCTTGGCTGTTGTAAATAATACTGCAATGAACATGGGGTACATATATCTTTTCAAATGAGTATCCAGAAGTGGAATTGTTGGATCATATGGTAGTTCTATTTTTAATTTTTTGAGGAACCTCCATACTGTTTTTGACAGTGGCTGTACCGATTTACATTCCCCATGGGAAATATTGTTGATTGCCAAATTTATTTCATCTTTTGAGGGAAATTTATCTTTGTATTAAAATGGACAATGTTATGTGATGGAGTCGAATCTGCATTTTTAATGCCATAATAAGACTTCGGAGAAATCTCTATCATAATAAAACCCCCTAGATGAGAGGGCACATTTTCCTTCTTTTCTCTCTACTGGAAAACCTGAAGAGTGATGCTTTAGTCTAAGCCCATAGTTTTATAGAGTCCTGGTTATTTATGATCAAATGGTGCCCAGTAGAGAAGCAGGTCCCCTATGAGTGATGAGGGGGTAAGGAATTCCTTGTGGGGATCAGATTCTGGGCAATCTTGGGTGAAGCTGGGGAAGTGCAGACCCCAAAATGAGTGGTGGGAACATCGAAAGAGATGACTAGCCAGGGAGCAGGAGGGTTGTTAAAGGAAAGATAGATGAAACTTGGTGCCTCTGTAAATAGTATTGGGTTTTGAATTTCTGTAAGGTGGTTGACTGGGTCACTGGGAAACTGAGACCTCAGAACAACTTGGAGCCCCTGAGAACAAATCGAAAGCCCCATGTGTCTCTTGTCACCCTCAATCTCAATTCAATGTGTGACCAGGGGGAGAAGCCGTGCCCTTCCCTCATGGAGCTTCCCAGGTCCCCAGCCCCACGTTCATGGATGCTGGAATAGAAAAGCCAGCAGGAGCAGGTGGAGCTGAGGCCCAATGCTGCCCCAAGACAACAAGATGAGTCAGCAGGTTAGTGACAACATGGCACGAGCCAACATGGCACCTGGGCTCTGTGTTCACCTTCCTATGGTCATGGCTTTTGCTTCACTTCTGCCGTCTAAATCACATGCACATTTCTCTTGTAAATGAGTCTAACCATAGCTGCCTAGGGAAAGGCATTCCAGAATATATAGACCCAGCTTAGCTGTATTGGACAAGACAAAATCACCACACAGCTGGGAGAGAGGGTGAGCTGCTCAAGGTCACACGGCAACTGACAGAACAGGCACTAATCCAAGTGGCACAATAAGACTCCTTCTCAGGGAATGGCATGGTACTGAAT
The DNA here is from genome assembly GCA_004027375.1 of Macroglossus sobrinus. Classification (NCBI taxonomy): domain Eukaryota; kingdom Metazoa; phylum Chordata; class Mammalia; order Chiroptera; family Pteropodidae; genus Macroglossus; species Macroglossus sobrinus. Next base: position 19,297 of record PVKZ01005824.1, on the reverse strand, counting down.
GAGTTTCAATGTTTTGGCCCCAGGAATCAGGTTGCTGAGGAAGGAAGTCTTGCTTTGCTATTTGCTTTTATAATTTGTGAACTCTTCATTATATTGTTGCAAAAATGTTGCAAAATCAGACCTGCCAGAAACCAAGCAGCTCTGAGAGTTGGAGAAGTCAGGTTTATTTAGACAGCGGTCCCAGAAGAGGTAGCGCTCTGAAGAATTGGACCCTGAGCTCAGGGGCAACTTTGCTTTTATATCCGTGCTGTCAGAGCCGGCATGGTTTGGTTGGTTGATTTGTCCTCAGACGGTTACAAACCACGGGAGTTGCTATGAGCTACAGGCAGTTACAGAGCATGAGATTTTCAAACAGGAGTCTATGGCCATGCCACCCTGAACATGCCCAGTCTCGTCTGATTTCGGAAGCTAAGCAGGGTCAGCCCTGGTTAGTACTTGGATGAGAGATCATCTAAAAAGATCAGGTGCTGTAAGAGTTAAAAAAAAAAAAAAGATTTTCAAACAGGGACTTAGGCAATACATCTGTTATCTAGACAGAACAATCAAAGGGGAGGATGAGTCCTCAGTTGATTTCGAAGTCACCCTGCCCTTCAGCAAACAGGTCTATAGAAGCAGAACAAAGAGCTGATTACAAGGTTAGCCATTTGAGTGGAAAATTCCTCTTGATCCTCCCTTCTGATGTCCTTTTAAATAACATCTGGTGGTCCAGATGTCAAGAGCATTTGTAACTCTATGGATTCTAGGCGTGAAGAGACAAACCCGACAAGACAGGTCAGGATACAGGGACCAGACAAGGGAGCTATGAGGAGCATGAGAGGACCTGCAAGTGGGAGAAGGCAAGACCCCCAATTCTGTATTCTAACTAGGACCCCCATGACTCATCTAATTGTTGGTGGATTACAGCGGACCCCTTCTAGGATAGGATGACCTCAGTGTCTTTGCAGGCAGACCCGGAGACCCCCTAACTAAGTTTCCTACCTAACTCTTTTCTAAGAGCCATGAACCCCCTTATTGTTAGTATGGATGTGGGGGATGGGATGTCTCTTCCTCCATATCTGCTTCCTGCTGAGAGAGGTCGTAGTCCCTGCCTACTGAGGTTTCATGGTGTTCTTTCCCTTTCTGCCTTAATCAGGGCCCGGTCCTGGGTTTCCTGCTGAAGTGTGGCCTCAGTCCCTAGATAAGGAAAATAAGATCTGAACTCATTATTTAAATCATATATCCATTTATTTCTTACTGATTTGCCTATTAAGTGAGTAAAGGAAACCAGGCTTGGTTAATATACTTCTTAAAGAGTAAAAAGACCTTTGGCCTGAAGTCCCTTCCCCTCTCAGACTCTCAGGATCCTGCCTGGCCTAGGGCCATTTCCACATGATAGTCCAATGATCCTTATCAAAAGCTGAAGAACCTGAGTTACCAGTTTCAGGGTCATTATCTGGATTTGGGAGAGAGGGCCTTTTTCCCAAAGAAAGGAGGGAAGAAATCTTAACTAGGTATACTAAAAAGATTAAGAACTTTGCAAGAGATGTCCCATATCGTTTCCTGCTAAAAGATTAAGAATTTTACAGGTGATGTCCCATAACACTATATGTTGTATTTCGATTAAAAAGTTTTTTAAAAAGTTTTGTTATACCCAACTTCGAGTCTCTATGCGCACCAAGGAGATGACACTGATGTAACTGACACAGCAGTGGAAGTATCGGCCCAGACTCGAGCCTGCAAATAAACTCCCTCATGTTCTTACATCGGTGTCAGCTCCTTGGTGCACATAGAGACTCGAAGTCAGGTATAACATTTTGGGGGCTCATCTGGGATCTTCACCGCCCCAAGGTACGTCAGCTCCGGAGGGAGAGTTTCCGTGGCCACTAGGTAAGCCTTCTTTCTTTCTTTTACCCCTAGGCCTGTCTGTTCTTGGGCAGCTATACCTGGTTCGGATGGACGCACCCTCAGACCACAGCTGCGGGGTCCCAGGCGACGTTCCAGGTCCCTTCTGATTTTCAGGTGAAGCGCTCTCACGAGGCTTCGCATCAGGATTTTTCTGCTCTTGTTCTCAGTTCATTTCTTTGTGTGTCTGTGCATTTTTGTGTGTGTGTGTGTTTATATCTCTGACGGACGTAATGAGACAGACTACTTCTTCTCCCCTAGGACTCCTAGTCAATCATTTTAAGGAGGTTCGGGAGAGGGCACACAACCTCTCAGTTGACGTTAGGAAGGGAAAACTAGTGACTTTTTGAAGCGTGGAATGTCCATCTTTCGATGTTGGTTGGCCTCAGGAGGGAACTTTTGACCTCTCACTCATTTCTTAGAAGCTGTGTTATTCACTCACCAGCCCACATGGGATGATTGTCAGCAGCTTCTGCAGGTTCTTTTCACTACCGAAGAACGTGAAAGAATTCTTCAAGAAGCCAGAAAATTGATTCTGGGCCCAACCGGGGTCCCTACTACTATTCAGGCAGCCATTGATGCTGCCTTTCCCTTGATCCGCCCAGAATGGGACTATAACACGGCAAGTGGCGCCCAAACAGGGACCTGAAAACTGGGGATAAAGTGAAGGCCACCACAGGAAAAAGTGGTTGCGACCTAACAGGTAAGGGGCTGCAGTGAGTACTCGGGAGTTGTAATTAAGAATATTGTATATAAGTACTAAGTGATTAGGGAGCTCCATAATTAGACATAATGGGTAATGGTAATAGTTGCATGCTCTTTGTACATTTGCCTAAAAATATGCTCCATGCTCGTGGAGCCAAGGTAGGACATCAGCAGTTATGTAGTTTTTTAGAATTTGTTACTGTAAATATAGAAACTTGGAAGAAGGTTGGGGAAAGGCTCCAAGATTATTATGATGTGCATGGGCCAGGGAAGGTGCCCGTCGATACCTTCGGCCTGTGGACCTTGATTAGGGATAGCTTGGATTTTAGGCATGAAAGGGATAAGATTGGGGAGCACATCTCAGATTCTCCTAAGCTGGGAAAGAAAGGATCCAATCGCCCGGGGGATGCTCCGACGGTTGTAGGAGAAAGTGAAACTAAGCCTTCCGCTCCACCAGCCAAGCAGCTTTATGCAGAACCAGCTTTTGAAATGTTATTTCCCAGGAACAATGAGTATCCCCCAGATCCAGGGGATGCAGAGCAGTTAGAGGAGGAGGTTGCTCGGTACCATGATGGGGAATATGAGTATGTGCATGATCTCTGATCTATATTTTTCTGTGTTATATGTAATATAGTGGTTCAGTTAAAAATTCTAGTTGTGATGGAAGGAAAAATGTATGTTTTTGGTAACAGAGGGTATAAGGTATGGAGATTTATTTTGACAGAAACTGAAGGAAGGGTGTTTGTCTTGAGGTTGGTTATTCTGAATGAGTGAAAATAGACGAACTGTAGGAATAAGCAAGTGGTTGACGGTTTGTGAAGAGTGGTTGAAGGTTTGTGAAGAGAAATCTTGAGAGGAAATTTTATGTGATTAAGGTCGAGATTAGAAATTTAAATGCCAAAAAATAGACTAATACAAAATTAAAATTGTGTTTTAATGTTCCTTAGAATATTAGTCTGCTACTGATGTTATGGAAAAGTTTTCTAAGTAGAAAACAAGGAATCAACAATTGGGTACATTTATCTTAAATTAACCAAGTTTCTTTGCCTCCGGGGCCCTTAGAATAGGCTTTCAGAGATTTTTATTTCCAGTAGGTAGGGACTACAGCCCTATCTCATATTTGAAGAAGTTACAAAAGAGAGACCTTCTTCCCTCAACATTCCTTTAAGATTAAGGGAATAAAATCTCTAAAGGGAATTAATGTAGGGAAGAGGCAGAAAAATTGAGGTGTTGGTTGGGTCACATGCAGAGACTACAATGCCTCTGAATGGAATTAAAATAAAGTTAAATTGCATTTACAAGGGATATGGACTGGTAATAATGCCAGTGTTAATGTAGCTCATCTTCATAAACATATTCTTGACATCTAAAACAATAGAGCCTTGATTGTGGATCCTGCAAAATTGGCTGAGAAAACTAGATGATTTGAGAGGCTTTAACCCCTATAATTTTCTTAAAAATACAGCCTGGTACTTATTTAGGCTGCTATTGTTGCTGTTAACAAACTTTAAATACAAAAACAAAAAGGGGGAGTCAGCCCCGTAACTCCAAAATATCTTAAACCATGTACTTTTTACTTTAATTTTTTTTAACACAGATGATGATGGTCAAATAGCTGCAGAACGACTATGGCCTCCTTCGGGGACTCCACGAGCAGTAGTTCGTTGGAAAAGATCCATTAACTAATGAATGGCATGGCCCGGATCCCGTTTTAGTATGGGGCTGGGGGCATATTTGTGTTTTTCCTGAAGGTGCAGATGGACCTTGTTGGCTGCCTGAGAGACTGGTCAGGCATCGTGAAGATGGTGGATAGATCAGGCCCAGAGATTATGGTGAAAGTGAATGACACCCTGACACTGGGACCCCACCACAGTCCTACCCTCTTTGCAGCCGCTACGTTAAGGACTGGTCTGGAGGACCCCTACTGGGACAACAGGAGTTGTCTGCAGGAATGTGGTGGTTGGATACTGGACGTCCACAAACCTACTTTTGGAAGCTTGTTGTGGCCATGAACACTACCTAGCCAAGGTACAATAGAACGGGAGATTGGACTGAACCCAGAAAAGATGTACTGGCTTGTGTAACCCCACCTTATGTATCATTAGTAGAGAATGTTACCATTGCTATGAAAAGAAATCAATTTAATGTGACATGTAACAATTGTAATCTTACTAATTGTGTCTCACGGTTCCCACTGGGACCACAGTAATGGTATTCCATCAGCCCTCTTTTGTAATGCTACCAGTGAATGTTACAAAGCATTGGTATTCAGAACAAGGCCTGCAGGTATTAGAAGAAATTAACAGAGCCCGATGTAGAGACTCAAAGTCGGGTATAACAGTTTCAGAGGGAGTAACTTTCAGGCATGATTTGATCTAGAGGTACATGATGTCATCAGGACAATGGCAGTTTCTTGGTGATTCTCTGAGATCGGCCTTCCTCAGGATGCACAGTTCCTCCTCAAAATGACTTCTCTCATGGTTCCAAGAGAGCCTCCTACAGCTCCCATATTTACTCTCTCACATCTAGGGGGAATGAAAGAGCCTTCAGTCCTCCTTGCAACTAGTCACAGAAGTCCTGAGCTTCATTCTAATTGGACTATCTCAGTTCACGTGCTCAGTCCTTAACCAATCTTCTGACTAGGAGGATAGGCCACGGTTACCTGGATGACCATTCCTGAACCAATCACTGTGACAGAGGGATGGGGTTATGTTGATTAGTCCAAGCCATTCAGTGGGTGCCCTTGGAGGCAGGAGTTTGGAAACTGGCAAATAATCCAAACTTTATGGCTTTTATTACTGGGATAGGGAGAGGAGGAATAGACATTGTGAAGGCGATCACATATGCAGGACATTTCCTTTTTCTCAAAAAAAAATTTTTTAAACTCACAGACTTACAAGAAAGTTGCTAGTACGTACAAAGAACTCTTTTCCCCCTCTGAATCAATTTTGAAAGCAAATTACCAATGTGCTGCATCATTCTGAATATTATCTCTGAATATTATAGTGGGTGTATCCTACAAACAAGGACATTCCACGGTGAAGATCTTTTGTTCCCTTTGATTCATAAGTTTTACATGAGACAACGTAAAACCCCACATTCCTCCACCAAACTTGCCGTTTATTCATTTATATTTATCTACATGGACTCGTGGATTTTCATTTTATCTGTCACTCCCATTGTTAAACTGATGTTCGAATTGTCCCAGGCTTGGTCAGTGGGGGCCCATCAAGCTGGCTCCTGTGTCTTTCTACCTGTTTTCATCATTCTTTGAGCATATCCTTGTTTTCTGACCGCCCCAAAATGTTCCAGGCTCATTTTGTATGTCCCCTGTGCCTACACCTCTGGAATCAGCCATTTTTCCAAAGGACAAAGGGTGGGGGTATTTCTGAAAGCGGGTGGCTGACCCTTCACTTCCCAACAACCTGCTCGAACTCTGATTTCAGTGCAGCTGGGTCCTGCCAATGGCAGAGGCGATTCGCTAGAGGTTGTCATGGAGACTGCTAGGCGGCAGAGCAGAAGGAGGCATGACGTCACTGCGGGAGCAAGCGCAGCAGCCAAATCGTGTTAGCCAGGCCACAGGGCAGTGAGGGCAGCCGTGGGGCCAGCTCTGCCTGCCAGGCCTCCACCCGCTACACCCCGGTGGCAGCAGCCCCCCAGGAGACAAGCAGCCCCGGATCCGCCGAGACTTCCAGGGCCTGCAAGACCTTCGGAGGCCACCTCCAAGAAACGGAAGCAGCATCTTCAGACCCTCCCTCGTGCAGAAGTCCCGGGAGCCACGAGCCCGCTAGCAGAAACCCACCTCTGCTTCACTCTTCGCGAGTCCCTGGGAATTCCCAAGAGGCCTCTCAGGGGGAGGCCACAGACGGCTGGACACTGTGCGGCCCTGCAGGCAGGGCCAGGGGCGTCCTTGACCTAGGTGAACGAACTGGGTCGGTGAGGCCTCTCTTGCGCGGAGCCTTGGGGAAGGGGTCTGGCATTCTGGATAATTTTTCGGATTCCTGGGGCTGCACAGGTCACCAGCAGGCCTACTGCTGCCTCAGAGAGCTGGGCAAGATGCTGTTCGGTGTCAAGGACATTGCGCTGTTGGAGCACGGGTGCCAGGCCCTCGAGGTGGACAGTTACAAGTCCCTGATGATCCTGGGTATCCTGGAAGATTGTCGCCATGACGAATTCGAGGAGATCATCCGGGTCCCCCAAAACCTCTGGGCCAGTTTGAGGTGGCAGGCAAGGCTTTCGTGGAGGAAGAGCGGTCCAAGGCAGCCATCATCAGGCTGGTGGAAGACATCAATTATGCGGTGATCCCCAGGGAGATCAAGGGCAAGGGCAGCACGTGGAGAGTGGTCTACATGCCCCGCAAGCAGGACGTTGAGTTCCTGAGCAAGCTGAACCTGTTCCTGCAGAGCGAAAGCAGGACGGTGGAGGACGTGGCCCGCGTTCTCAGGCAGGAACTGTGCCCCACGGCCACGACGGGCCCCCGAGAGCCGCCTGCGGGCAAGTGCTGCGCGCCCGCGCCGCGGGAGAAGTTGGGGGCTGGGGCCAGCACCGGGGTGGACAGGGCGCCCCCGCTCGACTCGGAGGAGAAGGAGAGCAAGGCGGGAGAGGCGAAGAGGGCCAAGCGGAAGCACAAGAAAAACCGCCAGCGGCCCCACGCATCCGACAAGAAGCCGTGAGGTGACGCGGGGTGGGCGTGGGGGGGGGCGTCAGCCGGGTGGGCGTGGGCACCGGCTGAGTTTGGGGAGTGTAAGCGAGTGTAGATCGCGAGACTGGGTAAATCTGAGTAAGAGTGGGCATCATTCGCATGAGTACGGGTCACGTGTGACTCGTGTGAGTGAGGGTGGGCATTTTTCTCTGAGTGAACTTGTGGATTACATCGGAGTGGGCGTGGGTGCCGTTTGAGCCTGTGGGTAGCACCAGAGTATGTGTAATGTGTGAGTTCTATAGTGAGTAGTATTTGAGTATTTGTGGGAGTAACACCTGAGTGGGTGGGTATTATTTGAGTGGGTAAGGGTAAAGTCTGAGGGAGGAAGGGTCTCAAAGACCCGCAAACTACGTCTAACAACCCTTAAGACCCCGCGGGACCAGCTACGCAGTACGAGGAGGAGCCAAGCGGCTTGACGGGCTGTTGCCATGGAGACCGCGGGCCTTCCCCCACCCCCCACCTCGCTCCTGCGTGAGCAGGTGTTTGCAGGAAAATGGAACGGGAGAAACCCGGTCCCGGATTCCAAGGTTTGCAGAAAGTCTCTCGCCAGAATTGAGAAAAAGCCAAGCAGAAAGAACATGGCAGGATGGTCGCAGGAGAAATGCTATCCCCCACCGCCCATCCCCCTGCGGCGTGATGCTGGTGACAGCCCCTCTCGTTGGGTGTGTGTTGCGGGGGAAGGAAGCACGAACCGCTGTAGCTTTGGGAACTGCTGGAAATCCTGCCGTTGCAAGTCTAGAGCCGATTTTAGTCTCTTAGAAGGATGTACCTTGAAGGTACATCTGGCACGAATTTATCCGTTGTGGGCCTCCCTGCTTTGCACGTGACAAGCAGAAAGCAACGCCTGACAAAGTGAGCCGCCTGCGCACCACGTCTGAGGAACTCACTGCTCTGTGTGTGACTGTAACAAGCTGTTGCTGTTCTCTACACACTCTGGGTCTCCCTCGCAGGGATGGTCAGACGAGGGTAGTTAGGTGGGGAACCCTTCTGCTCTGATTGGCGCCTGGGGTGAGGGTGCAAATCTCCCCAAATTAAATCCCAGGAGCTCTGACTTGGGGTAAGGCGCGAGTTCCACTGTCTAAAGAACAAAAGGGAAGACTTCCAGGGAATGGTCCAAAAGGAGGTAAATAATTAAAGAGATCACCTTCAAGAGTTACCCATTAACGACATTAAGACTGAGTCCCCGAGTTTCCTGCGTTGGGTAAGAACCCCCCGCCCCCCCAAAAAAAGGTAAAAAAAAAAAACAATCTGGTAAAATCCAGATGTCTGAGCTGTGAATTCCAAACTTTCATTAGTTCAGGGATCTACTAAGGTTTGAGTTAAATTTCTTTGCAAAAATGTAATTTGCATGTGCTCACCTGCTCAGATTCTTGCCTGTCAAATTGCAACACTGGAGACCCCCAATATGTTACTGGGGTGGGCAACCACAACTATGAATTCCAGCAACCTGCCTGCTTTCTTATTTCTGAGAGGTGACTCCATTTTACCCTTCTAGCAGAGCCAAAAGATGGAGGTCTCATTCTACACCCTCACCTTGGCAGCCAGGGGGCAGGGCAGGGATCCACACTCAGAGAGTCAGACTCCTGTTAGGTCCTTGCATTGCCAGCAGGTGTCAAGACACAGAAGGAATTTTTAGAGTTCACGTGTGCTGACATAACCTAAAACCTGCGAGACTTGGATTTCTGTCCATTCCCCAAGCTGCCTGTTACATCACCCTCAATATTGCTTTCTTTTATGCAATCGTCAAGACGGAGCTTTTCCTGCTTTCCCCACACACATATCTGAACTTGCAAGCTCATCCCTGGTCTTCTAGATGTTTGTCCGTCTCCATCGATCTTTCTATTCCTTGTAAATTCCCTGCCCAACCACACCCACTCACAGAATATTTCACAGCTGTGTTCATGTTTCCTCAGACTGAATACCTGCACCATAACCTCAGGTGCATTTGTTTGGTCGCGTGCTGTTCTCCCATCAAGGCACAATCTCTATATAGTGATGAGGGAGAGTGTGACATTTCTCATCGTCATACTGCAGTAGCGAGACTGTATTTGTGATAATTGTAGGTTTCAGGTGTTTCTCATATGGTGTTCATGTTCTCAATACATGACATGAGTAGTTTTTCAGTGTTGCCTATAAACCAATATCTTCCCCTTCCCTTTTGAGTTGCTCTGGACCAGTTGAAGACTTTCCTGTCATTGCAATATGAGCTGTCATGCAAAACTGATATTGTTTGAAGCTGCTTATCTGTCAGTGAAGACATCACTGACATAGCAGATCCTCAAAACTTCTCAAGTAAATTGGATGTGGCCTTTGTAAATTTGCATCTGGCCTTTGTAAATCCCCAATTTCAAAAGTGGGTTCAGTTAAAACTCTTCGTTGTTCTTTGTGGTTGATGCTGTATTGTACAAACCTAAAAATATAAAGTAAAATAAACATATGCTAATGAAATCAGCATGCTCTTTGATGTGTGGGGGAAACCTGTTCGAGTCAATTTGGAAGAACAAGATACCGTTTCCACAGGTAGCCTGAAGTTTTCCAGGGTTGCATTATTTTTAAAAGAGGTGTTATCAGATCTCGTGGCCAAGAGAACACAAAACACACAGCTTTCTTCTACCCCATGGACTTCCAGCGGCTGATGGAAAAGATGAAATAATTTATCTGGAATAAAAGTATTCTGTGTTCTAGGCACTGTGCAAAGTCCTTCATACTCAGTTCATTATACCTTCCCAATCCTCGAGATATGACACTATAGGTCCATAACTCCTTATCCTTGGGCTGGGTGTGGGTCAGAATCCTGATCCTAGAAAAATGACACAGAGACTACATTATACTGTGTAATTCAGCCCCATGGGGGTTTGGGCAGCTCCAACAATCAAACTCATTTGTATTCTGTAGGGAAATGTAAGTATATTGAAGTTAAGTGAAATAAACCAAGGCTATACATATAGCCTCATGTCAGTCTAGATATTGCCCCCAAATGTTAGTCTATTTGTTTGTTTGGGAGATTTTGGTGCAAAGCTTTCCGCTTTTTGAATTTTGGAAGAGGGGATAAATGATTATGAATCTATTGCAATCAGCATCTCATTTATGGATGAGGAAAGTGACACTCAAGAGAGGTTAAGTGACTTGCCTAAGGCCACACAGGAAAGCTCAGGAGGGACTGACACCCGGGTCTTTCTGCCCACAGTCTGTGCTCCTGACACACAGGGCTGGGTCTTTCTGGGGCTAGGAAGGTGCCAGCTGAACTTGGAGTTCAAACCTGCCACGGGCAACTGGGTAAATAAAGGAAGTTTAAGAATGTGGGGGTTGGACTCTAAGGAACAGGAGTGATTCAAAATTCAGCTCTGCCACCTTCTAGCTGTGTGGCCTTCCTTGGCCTCAGGTTTTCTCATCTGGAAAATGGGAACAACACGTGCTTGGGAGGGGTTGTGAGGATGAGGAGAGAAAATGCTCTGGGCGGGGAACAAAGTACATGCTCAGTTAAAGGGGACAGTTATCAGGATTGTCACATTCTCACAGGCATACGCGACAGAAAACTGAGATAGATACAGAAGACTCGGAGACACGCTATTAAGTGAAAAAAGCAAGTTTTATAGTAATCGATCTAGTGCAATACCCTCATTCATTCATTCATCAAATATTTTGAGCATGTAGCAGAACTGTTCTAGATGCTGAGAATTCAGTAGTGAGTAAATGGGACAAATATCTCTGCCTTCATGGGGCTAATATTCTAATAGGGTGAGACAATAAATAAATAAGATATTACCAGGAAGCGGCAAGTACCGTGATGAAAATAATTCAGGATAATGTGAAAATCCCTATGAGGTAAATCTTAAAATTACATGTGTACTAAAGTAAGCTTTTTTTTTTTCTTTTCCTAGAACAATACAGCAACATTTAACTTTTTTTTTTTTTTTGGGGGGGAAGAGGATGGAGGCTTAAGGCTTGAGGGGGTTGCATTTCATTTTACACCTTTCTGTAACTTCAGGATTTTCTTAGCATGCGCGTCACTTTTAAAATTACTAATTATTATTTTTATTTTTAACAGCAACCAAGTGAAACCAGAGAGATTGGGCCATGTTTTGCTTTCTTCCCCCTTTTGTTTCTGATTTTTCCTTTATTTAAAACAAATATAAAAGTAGAAGCTATAATTATTCTTTTTTGGGGGGGGCGGGGAGCGGCTAGAGATGGATCTTGCCCACCAGAGATCTGGGCAATGTAAAATACCCACAGCGAACTGCTCAGGGGTTGGCAATTTTTGTAAGAATGCGAACGTTTGAGGTTTTCATTTCTAGGATAATCCTTCCCTCCTTACGCCCCCAAAAAGAAAAAAAAAAACAAACAAATGTCTCGTCCGCGAGGTCATTTTCTTGACTTCTCAGATTTGGATTCTGAAGCCATTAGTCCTCAAACGGAGATTTTTAGCTTCTCAGGGGAGGTGATTTAGGGCATCAGACCTAACTAAGGGAGGTACGCGAAGAGGGGAAGCAGCGCGTCGGCGCTGGCTCCGCACGGTCTCGGACCACACTCGGAGTATCTCCTCGTTGTCATGGAGACCCATGGGAGGCGGGGTGAGAAACTCAGCAAAGGGGAGGGGCGGGATGGCGCAAGGCCAGGCGTTGCGAGGAGAGGGGCGACTGACATGAGGCTAGTGAGGAGGAGGAGGAGGAGAAATCCAGCCAAGCAACAACGACAAAAAAACAAAAACAAAAACATAAAAACGAAGTGAGCCAACCATTGTGCAGAAGCCTTGCCGAGACCCTAAACCTCTCCCGACCCCAAGCACCTTTCTTCCTTCTTTCTTTCCTCTCTCTTCCCTTTTTAAATCTCTTCCCCTTCCCTCCGTCTCTAAACATCTGTCTTCAGGAGTTATATAAAATCACATTTCATTGAGTTAAATAAAATTACACCGTATTCATATTAAAGTCATGATTTTACAGGGTTTTTGCTGTTGTTAGAATTTTCCTTTTAACGGTGGCATTTTATTATAATAGGTTTCCCTTTTAATCCAGTGGATGCAACTCTCTGCATTGAAACCCTTTATCTTGGAAAGGTTCATGGCATAGATAAGGATTCCTAGGCTATAGGACCCTGGAGAGGGTTGAGGGGGTGGGGAGACAGAATCACTCCTCTAAAAAGGGTGCCATTTAAGCAGAGAGAGAGACAGAGAGAGAGACAGAGAGAGAGAGAGAGAGAGAGAAGAGAGAGAGAAGAGAGATTGCCAGAGAATGTGGGGGCGGAACATTCCAGGTGGCACAAGCAAAGGCCCTGAGGTTGGGGCCAGCATAGTGCTGGAGGAGCAGTGCAGAGGGGTGAAGAGAGGAAAGGCTTTGTGGGCCACCATGAGGACTTCGATTTTACTCTGAGATGAGTACTTTAAGGCGAGTAGAGACAGCTCTGACTTAAGTTTTTAAGAGATCCCTCCAGCTGCCAGTGGGAATGAATGAGAATGGAAGAGAAAAACGGGGAGCTCAGCGAAAGGCGTTTCTGTGGCTCCAGGCAAGCAGTGAGGATCACCTGTGTCCTCCGAGCCTGCCTGGATGGTTACTCCAGCGTCCAAGTTCAATATCAGCCCCTCTACTTAGAGCTGGGCAACTTCAAACCAGCCTCAGTTTTCCCATTTGTTAAGAAGACCGTAGTGAAGGCACCCACCTTATGCTACAGTGCTGAGGGCTCACAAGGACAGGCCCAATCTGGCTCTTTAGCCAGTTACCTGATTTCCGAGGAGACCCTTTGTGCACATTAACCAACATTGCTACCAGTGCCATCGCTGCGCACCCGGTTGCAGAGCCGGCTTTGCAAATCCTGGCCTCCACATCCCAGGGGTCCTGACCCAAGTGAACATTTTGGATTGCTAAAACTCCAAGCAAACAAAAGGGATATGGAGTGAAAAGTACCTGTCTCTGCCACTTCTTGGGTCCCCAGTCCCTTCTCCCTAGAAAGAGCCATTGGTGGCAGAGCTTGTGTATGTGCTGAAGACATGTACATATCTAAGCCTTTTGGCTCACACACACGCACACGCACACACACGCACGCGCCAGACTATTTCCGATTCGTATCCAGGTTCAGTGTCTTCCTGGCTGTGTGACCTCCATCAAGTGCTTTTATTTTCTCAGCTAGAAAATGGGAATGACTATTATTGCCTGTCTCATGTTATGGTGAGGATTTCAGGAGCTGATTCATAGAAAGCTCTCACAAGGGCACCTAGTACACAGGAAGTGTGACATTAAACTTGACAATTGTTTTTTCATAGCTGCTCAGTGTTTCACCATAAGAATAGACCACACAACTGAATCTGTCCCTATGGATGAACAATCGAGTTCATACATTCACTTCACTCCAAAACATTTATTGAGCGCCTACTGTGTGCCAAGTCCCACACGAGGCACTGGTGCAATAGCACCCTGGTACCACCTTCTCCAACCACATGCACAGGTGTATAGGTAGGAATCACTGGTATCAGAAGTCACATTTAGAATGGTAGCATACAGTGTCAGTGGCCTTCAAAAGGATGGCCTTGTTAACACACCTGCCTCCGGGGCTCGGCTGGAACCTGCACATTTAGGATGGGAGGTTGGGAATTGCTGCCTTATTCAGGGAAGGTGCTGACGTGGGCCTAGGCACGTGTCCCCACTTGTGTAGAAGTAAAACTTTCCAGTAAATCAGTCACAGAGAAGTGATATCTCCAGGTGCTGGCCCCCAGGAGGGTAATGACAACCACTGGGATGCAGATGGGGAAACTGTCTGCTATGCCTTATTTGATCTAGGAGTTCCCTGAGGACATTTGCCTTTGTGTGGGAGGGACGTTTGCAGCCAACAACTGCTCTCTATAATGTGCTGCTTTCTGTAATCTGCTTGCTTACTTGTTCAAAAGACCACCAGGATATGGTCTTAAGCTTTATAAGCTGCCTCCTCTGGAAGCTCAGGGCTGATCTCTAACCCTGCGTGGTAGAGTCCGTCATTGGCCGGCTAATAAAGGCTCATAATTCTCTCTGATTTGGCTCTGTAGGTCCCTGTTCTTACCTGCTCCATAACACTTGGAAGCTGCGCGCCCCCAGGCCCGGGCGCGGCCACACCCCGTGCAGGAGGGGAGTGAGGGCACCCGGAAGGCAGTGGACAGCCCCCTTGCCAGTCTTTCCGAGTAAGGGAGTGTAAGATGAGAAGGTGAAAGTTGGGCCTCACCTGGTCGGGGGTGGGGGAGGGGGAGGAGGAACTTCCTGCACTGCAGCTCCAAAGCTCCCGACGTGGCAGGGAGGCGGGAGGCGCATCAAGGTCAGCCTGGACGAGGGTGGCAGCCTGCCCAGGGGCGGGAGACCCTCCTGGGGTGCTGGGCTGCCTCCTCCAAGAGCCTCGCCCATATTGAATAGCTGCGCCTGAGCCATCTTTGTCTGCGAAGTCCCCTCCCAAGTGCCAGGCGCGTCCCTGGCGCCTGGGGCAGAAAGAGCCACTGGCAGCGCGTGCGCCCCAACTTGGATCCAGGACGCCACCTCTGGAGCTTGCGGTGGCCTTTTGAGCCTCAGGACTGACCTCCCTCACCGAGGCTCACGTAAGCATCCCGGAACTTGGTTCCCACCGGTCCTTCGGGGGAGCCTGCCTTGGTCCAGATGGGACTTGTTTTAGGCAGATAGATTGGGAGGTGTCGGGCCATTCTCGGCTGTGGAGGTGAGATTCTTCCAGCAGCGCCCTGCCAAGACGCCCAACCCATCTTCCAATCCCCCCTCCACCCCAAGACCAGGCGCTTCGTGTTTTGGGGATCGCTGCCCCCACCCCAAATTTCACCCGGGAGATCTTAAAGACCCTCGAGAAAAGCCACATGCGGGGCTGGTTCCCCTGGGGCTTCCTCCCGTTCCCAGACTGCCTGATCCTCTGGAGCATCCCCGACGTCTGCAAAGATGTGGACCTGGACGTCCTTGTGGAAGCCTTGAAGCCTGTGGGGACCTTTAAGAAAATCGGCAAGGTGTTCCGCAGGGAGGAGGACTCCACAGTGGGCGTCCTGTGCATCCGGGAGGATGTCGCCTCTTTGCTCATCCCCTGGGAGGTCAGGCTGGCAGGGGTCGTCTGGAGGGTCATCTCCAAGCCCACCACCAAGGAGGTGGAATTTCTGGAGAGGCTGACCCAGTTTCTGGAGGAAGAGGCCGCACCCTGGAAGACATGCCCCGTATCATCCAGAAGAGCACTCCGCACCCGCCCCAGCCCCCCAGAAAGCCCACGGAGCTCCTAGTGAGCAGGAGATTCAGCAGAAGGTGATCCCTGCTCCCCGGCTTGTCGTGGGTACCTATGACAGCAGCAATGCCAGCGACAGCGAGTTCAGCGACTTCGAGACTTCCAGAGAGAAGGGTACCAAGCGCCACGAAGGCAGGAAGGTGCGCAAAATGCCTGTCAGTTACATGGGCAGCAAGTTCCTGGGGAGCAACGAGGAGAGCCAGGACGACGAGGAGCTGGTGCAGGCCTTCCTCCGGCGCAGGGAAAAGCAGCCCAGTGCACCGCTCGCCCGCTGCCGCAGGAACCTGCCCGTGCCCATGTTTGAGGGGAACCCGGGGCCCCAGCGGTCCGAGGTGGACAGGTGGCGAGAATATGTCAGCCAGGTGTCCTGGGGGAAGCTGAAGCGCAGGGCTAAGGGTTGGGTGCCGCGGACCAGTCCGGGAGTGGGCGAGACCCAGCAGGCCTCGACCAGGGTGGAGGGGGATGGGGTGCCAGGCAGCACTGGCCAGAGAACGCAAGAGATAGCTGAAGCCTAAGATCAACTGGGCTTCGTTCAGGTGGTGCCGGAGGCAGGAAATAGCATCCACAGCTCAGGGGACAGAGGCTGCAGATAATCAGGCGGTAGAGGCCCCAGCTGTCCAGGAAGCTGAAGCCTTAGCTGCCCGGGGAACCGCAGGAGCAACCCCAGGAACTAGGGCCTGGAAACATGTCAAGACAGTGCGGTTCCAGACCCCTGGGCGCTTTTCATGGTTCTACAAGTGCCAGAGAGCCTTCTGGCACACCCTGCAGCTGCCCGCCCTGCCCAGGAGAGTCCCCAGAGCCAGCAAGGCCAGGAGCCTCAGGGTGCTGAGGGCCAAGGCCAGAGCAGAAGCAGAGCACAGAGAGCAGGAGGACCCACTGTGAGGTGTGGGCAAGGAGGCCTCAGGGCACCCCTCCACCTGCCGTTGCGCTCAAATGGAGGTAGAGCAAGGGGCCGGGCAGCACCCCTCACTTCTGCACCTATCACCCCTCTTTCTTTTCATTTGACATTTTATATTTCATGCATTGATTTTAAAGATACAGGCTCTTTGTAGTAACCCAAGGAATGTAAAGAAAGAAACCTGTGCGAAGCAGATGCATTGACTTCGTCAAAGGCGACTCCTGGTGCTTGAAAGAGGGAATGAGGCTAGGGAGGAATCCCCCCCCACCTTCTCTTGTCCCCTTTGCCTGCACGTTTCACACTGACTGCACCTTTGAACTTGCAACATGCAAATAAAAATGTTTACAAACTTACTGCTCAGCTTTGGACTTGGCTGCTGAAGAATGCTCCGGGGTGACTTTGTCACATCCTGCATCCCCTCCACTCCCACCCTCCATGATGCTGACTGTATTTATGTCATTTTGCTTGCTAACCCCACACTCCTGGGTTCTGCAGGCTCTAAGGGTCCCAGGCCTACAGTTTATACACTTCACACACTTTGCAAGGGACAAAAGAATGATCTAGAAAATGTGTTCCAATGCAGATTCCAGGGCTGTTTGTTTCAGAGTCGGGGGTTTGCTTGCACTGGCAGTGCTGTCCAGGAATCTATTTGTAAATTAATTCACAGAGGAGGGGAACTGAAAGCCAGCTCTGTCCTCCTGGCTGTGGCTGCACCTGGCCTAAATTTCTTAGCTTTTTTCCCCTTGGAACTGAAGAATGACATGCCCTCTCCCACCCTGGCCCGGCCAGGGGAAGTGGCCACCGCTGGTGGGAATTGCCGGATGATGTGAAACTCCTTTGAACTAGGTGTAGCCTGGCAAGAAAGAGCCTCTAGTGGGCTTTGGAGAAAACCAGATGTTGGACCCACCTGGAGGGATGAATTCTGGGGAGAGGTGGTAACCAGGTTGGCGGAGCCATCTCTGGAGTGGCAGGTGAGCATTCTGGATGCCAGGTTGCCGGTGGCAGTCTGGAAAAACATTGGCTTCCTGGCCAGGAAGCATGGCCTGTTTGGGTTGCTGAAGGGTAAAATAAGGGGTCTAGAGATGATGAGAGAGCCAGAAACACCCAAAGACTGAGCAAATCCATCCTCCTGCTGATTCTCAGTTTGTTCCTCTTGTCCCCAGTATCTGAGACATGAGCATCCAGTGAGACACTAGAGCTGGAGGTCCCTTAGGTAACCTGAGACAGTACCAGGTGAAATTTTTTTTAATCCAAGGGGGTTTTGAATGGTGCCAGCAGAGCCTAGTCCTTAAATACAGCCCATTTGTGCTTATGGAGTGGTAGGTTCAAACAGGCTGGGGTTTTCAGGGAGGAAGATCCCAGAAAACCAGAGTTTTGCCTCCAAACCAGCCTTTATCTGGACTGGTCTGGCCACCCCTAACTGTCGCCAAAGAAAAAATGGAACACAGACATAGAGATGCCACCCCACACCAGGAGGGGACTTTCTGGGCCCCGCTTCCCAAGCCCCTTGGCTGTGTGACAGGAAGAGAGGAAACCACCGGGGGGACAGGGTGAGGAGGGCTTTGGAGTCAGGTTGCCTGGCTTGCCACCAGCATCTCTGCTCACAAGCTGTGTGACCTTGGGCTGGTTACTCAACCTCTCTGTGCCTCTGCACCTCCACTTACTCATCTGAAAAGAGGGGTCATTATAGAGCTTTCCTCCCAGGATTGCTGAGAGGACTGAGACCTGATGCATCAGAGCTCACATCAGTCCAACAGACGTCATCTCCTCTCATTCCTGGTATAGCTCAGGGTGGCCACTTCTTTTCATAAGACGCTAGGGCGGCAGTTCCCACCCCCAGCCGCCCCAAGGAACGACATGGAAGCTTTCAAAGAACCCATACCAAGGGTCTGGTGGGGAGCACCCAGAGCCCTAAAACTTCCAGGGTGGTTCCAATGTACACCCGCTACTCTGGGCCTCCTGGAGATAATCAGACCTCAAAGCAGGGGTTCTCAGAATCACTTGGAGGGTGTTTTAAAACACAGAATGCTGGATCCCAAGCCCAAATGATGCTGTAGGTGTGGAGTGGGGCCAAGAATATACGTTTCTATCAAGTTCCCAGGTGAGGTTGGTCCCAGGACCTCGCTTGAAGGACCACTGCTCTCCAGGAATGTCCCTGTGGTGCTTTGGCACTGGATCAGTGCTTGGAACACCTTTAACTAGCGGTTGTAAAGCGCCCTCTGGTGGGCATCACGGGCGCCGCAGCTCGTGTGGTCTTTCTCGAGGGTTGGGTAGCGGGAAGGGCGTCGTCTAGTGTCCCTGGAATTCCCAATCTTCTCTGTCAGTAGTTTTAGGACCCAACCATACTCTCTGGACTTAAGCTGGCTGAGAGACCGAAACAGGGTCAGCCGGAGGGATTGGGGTCCGAGATTGAGTAGGGTAAGGGGTTGGGAGTGGGGCACCGCGGTATCAAGCTCTGAGCCACTTATGCAACTATGTGATTATGCCAGGGAGCCCCGGCGAAGGAAAAATCCGGAACTGACTCCCTTCCACACCTCTCCGAGCCTCAGTTTCCTCATCTGGGAAATTGCACTGAAAGGCAACCCAAAACTATTCCCACAAACCTAGTCTGTCCACAGAAGCAAACACACACACTCACTCCAAATCTATTCATTCTGCAGACCTCACACAGCCAAATGCGGCACCGAGGGCAGGCATGGAGGGCTCAGTGACGACGCCAGAGCAACCGCTCACTGTCCCAGCCCCGGCTCGAGGCTTTTGCACCGGCTGTTCCCGCCTCCTGAAGGCGCTTCCCTGAGGTATCCGCCTGCCTCACCCCTCGCCTCCTTCGGGTCTTCGCTCCGATGTCACCTTCTCAGTGAGGGCTCCCCGCACAGACTAACAGGTGA
>PVKZ01005823.1:0-45335 GCA_004027375.1 Macroglossus sobrinus | reverse complement strand
TGGATGGATAGGACAGATGGTTGAACGGATGAATGGATGGACGGACGGATGGATGGATGGATGAAAGGACAGATGGCTGAAGAGATGGATGGGTGGGTGGGTGGGTGGATGGATGGACGGACGGATGGACGGACAGATGGTTGAATGAATGGATGAATGGATGAATGGATGAATGGATGAATGGATGGATGGATGGATGGATGGATAGGACAGATGGTTGAACGGATGAATGGATGGACGGACGGATGGATGGATGAATGAAAGAAAAGATGGCTGAAGAGATGGATGGATGGATGGATGGATGGATGGATGGATGGATGGATGGATGGATGGATGGAAGGACAGATGGTTGAATGAATGGATGGATGGATGGATGGTTGGATGGATGGAAGGACAGATAGTTGAACAGATGAATGGATGGATGGATGGGTGGATGGATGGATAGGACAGATGGTTGAACAGATGGATGAACAGACGGACGGACAGACGGATGAAAGGACAGATGGATGAAGAAATTGATGGGTGGATGGATGGATGATGAATGGATGGATAGGGCAGATGGTTGAACAGATGGATGGATGGATGAAAGGACAGATGGCTGAAGGGATAGATGGGTGGATGGATGGATGGATGGATGATGGATAATGGATAATGGATGATGGATGATGGATGATGGATGGATGGATGGATGGAAGGACAGATGGATTGAAGGACGGATGGATGGATGGTGGATGGATGGATAATGGATGGATGGAAGGATGGATAGATGGATGGATGGAGTTGTGGTACGTGGATGGATGGATGGATGAGTGGGTAGGTGGGTGGGTGGGTGGACGGAAGGATGGATGGATGGAGTTGTGATATGTGGATGGGTGGATGGATGGATGATGGATGGATAGGACAGATGAACAGATGGATGATGGATGGATGGATAGGACAGATGGTTAAACAGATGGATGATGGATAGATGGATGGATGATAGATGGATAGATGGGTAGATGGATGGATGGAAGGATGGGTGGATTGAAGGATGGATGGATGGATAGATGGATGATGGATGGATGGAGTTGTGATACGTGGATGGATGGATGGATGGATGGATGGAAGGAAGGAAGGATGGATAGACAGATGGATGGAGTTGTGGTACATGGATGGACAGGTGGACACCAGGCTCCGGAAGAACCACCTGCGACAGGCAGCGGTCCTGTCTCCGCTGGGACCACAGCTGTCCGCTGCCCTGAGACGCGTGGTGAGCGCTGCCAGGATGAGTCAGCGGCCCGCGCTCTGCTGAGGTTGGAGCAGCGATCTAAGAATACCCTCCTGAGGTTTTCATCGATGAGCCGCATGGTGGACTGCGTTAAATATTTATGCTTGTAAAGTGCTGAAGTTCGGGGACACCTGAGAAGTACTCGCAACTGCGGCAGGCTGCCTTCGGACGCGGGCTCGCGGCCGCCTAGCGCCGAGGAAGGAGAAATGGACACTGTTCTGAAGTCGTTGCAGCTGGTACACTCCTCCGATCGGTCCGCTAGCTCACTCGCGAATCGTGCACAGGAAGCAGGGGGGGTGGGGAAGCGATGGCTTTATTTATAGAAACCTCATTTTTTGGCTATTCATCGAAAAAATAAACACAGCCCACCTCACACTAAAAATATGCATCTGAACATCAACAATGAGGCCATGTTTGGCTGACTCGGGCGAAGGAGAGATTTCAAGCCATAGGAATTTCTCACAGACGTTCCTAGAATAATCCAGAAGCGTGTGCCAACGAGCGTTTTTTTTTTTTTCATTGACGTTTTAAGCGACGGGCCACCTCCTTCCCGATTCTGAAACCGGCCAAGAGGAGCCTCACGCCCCGCTGTATTAGCACGAAGCCGTGTGACCCGTGACCCCTCTGAACCCCCGTGTCTTCGCAGAATGGGGACGAGAGCCACCTTTCAGGGGTGCAGTGAGGAGTAAATGAGATCATAAACCCGTAATAAAAGTTCTGAGCAAAGAACAGAGAAGCCCAGTAACCAACCGTGACACGTCACCAGGCACTCACGGCCGGAGCCTTCGTGCCACCAACTCGAATCCCCCGTGTCGAGGGCTGTCCCCAGAGCCACTGGCAAAGCTGGCCTTGGCGGCAACCGCCCCGTGGAGCCTCTCCCGGCATCACGGACAGGTCGTCGCCGGAAGGAGGCCGGCCCCTCGCCCCACGGTGTGTTTGAGAGACAGCCATGGAGGTGGCCGCGTCGTGCTGCTCCCCGTGGGCGCCCGCTCGCCTGCCCGGTGGCCCCGCTGTGTGCACGTGAACCCTGCCCCTGCCCTCCCTAACCGTGGGGCCCGCGCTGTCTCCCCGTCCGGCACCCCCTCCCACCCAGTGTCAGGTCCGATGACGGGCGACGCGGTGACCTGTGGAAGGCACACACCGCATCTGCTGTGCGGTCGGGCACGGCGGGTGTCAGCCATCGTGACCCAGTGGGGACGGCGTTTTATACCTGTTCTCTCTCTCTCACCTGGGTGCCAGGCCGTGTCTGCTTTATTCACCACCATAGACCCCACACGTAGCACAAACCAGATCGCGGGGGACAGTTACGAGGGAGGAGTGGGGGGTCAGCTACTCCTCACCCACGTTCGGTTACCTGGCCTGACGTTACTGCCTGTGCTGGCGACTGGAGGGAGCTGGTACCCACACCTCAGCCAGCGTGTCCAGTGTTGTCGGAATCGGCTGCCCCAGACCTTATGAAACGTAAGGTTCATTTATAAACATCTTATGCTCCCCACGCCCAATAAAAATGACCCTACAACCAACTCACAAGGGAGGAACAGGTGTCTGGGTGTGCCCTGGTGACAGGGACACGAGCAAGGTGTCCCAGGTGACGACATGGTGGCTGACACACAGGCCGTCTTAGGCCCCACAGGGCGGCTGAGGCCACTTTCTGATGGGAGCGTGGGGACCTGCGGACAGCTGGTTCCCTTCCACAGCCAGTCACGGACTCTCAGCTGAACAGAGCCCGGATGGCTGCAGTCCCCGGAGCTTTGCTGTGGGGTTTGAGAGTCACGAATCCTCAGAAACGCTTCTGCTCAGAAGTGGGGCCTGACCCCCCTCGCCCCGCCCCCCAGAGGGGGCTGAACTCAGTGACGCGCTTCCGCCAGCGTAAGGTGCCAGCTAAACCGGAGTCCCCAGAGGGGCTTCCTGGGAATGGCGAGCTCACCCTCATCAGCTCTCTCCCCGACTCCAGGGCGGGGCGCACGCAGGCTTCTCATCTCCAGCCTCCCTTCCGTCCGCAGAGACGCCTCGTGTGCTGGACACGCCGCTTAAAGTGGACGCGGATAAGCCGCTGGACGGGCCGGGCCTCTGGAGCAGGGGCGCCCACGAGAGGCAGCTCCGACCAAGGCCCCTCTGCAGACAGACCGCCGCAGAAGCCCCAAGGGGCTCCCAACTGTGCTGCAGCTGTCCCTGCACTGACCTGTCACCCTGCCCAGCGACTGGTGGGGCGCCGAGTGCAGTGCGGAGCCAGGGACCCGCACGCGGGCAGAGCCACGCGGCGCTGCCGCCGAGGGGGGCGGGAGGCGGGGATGGGCTCCCGCGGAGCTGCTCCGGGTGGCTCGGGGCAGGCGTGGCCTCCAGGTGGCTCGGGGCACAGGTGGCTTGCAGCGCCGCCCTCTCCATCCCTGCAAACATGCCACAGGAGTGTCGCACGCGTGCGCCATGGCGCACGCTCGGGAAAGCACGCAGCTCCGTGCATGTTCGCTGACTGAGCACGCACCTGCCCCAGCCCCCAGAAGCCCCACCCACATCCGGGGACCCCTCCAGGCTCCTGTCTGCGCAGACGCACGCACGCACGCACGCATGCAGGTGGCCCGGGTCCGCCTGTCACGGAAGCGGGACCGCACAGCGTGTGGCTCTACAGTGTGGCCTTTGTTCATCACGACCTCTGTGATTGCACCCCGGTGCTGGGAGCGATGCCCGTGTGGCCGCAGGGGAGCCCCGGGGGCGCAGACCACGCATGCGCCCATCCTACCGGTGGCGGGGACGCAGACCACGGTGAGCCCTGGGAGTTGCAGACCACGCATGCGTCATCCATCCTCACGGTGGCAGGACGTGGACCACGCATGCGTCCATCCTCGCGGTGGCGGGGACGCAGACCACGCATGCGTCCATCCTCGCAGTGGCGGGGACACGGACCACGCATGCGTCCATCCTCCCGGTGGCGGGGACGTGGACCACGCATGCGCCCATCCTGCCACTGGCGAGGACGCAGACCAGTGTGAGCCCCAGAAGTTGCAGACCACGCATGCGTCGTCCATCCTCGCGGTGGCGGGACATGGACCACTAATGCGTCCATCCTCGCGGTGGCGGGCACCGGTGCGGGCGGAGCCCCCAGGAACGCACGCCCTCCGGGAACCCTCTCGGGGCGGCCTTTCTGGCCGTTGAGTCTGTGTCTGAACAACAGTAAATACTTTCTATTGATTTCCCCTTTTGAGTGGTTTCAGCTCGAGTTTCCTGATGGCGAGTGAACCCAGCTCCTTTTCATATGCTTATTAGGTCTGCTCTTTTAAAATGCTTTCAAAAAGCTCCCCCCACCACCCCAGATTCTGGACTAATGGGAAAATGCCTCCCCAGAGAACACACTGGTAAGCCTGCCCCCAGAGGCAGGTGACACGGTTCATTTTCTCCCTCTGCCCCGAGCCCAAACACTGGGACAAAACTAATAGCTAATTACTGACAGAAAGAAGGCTTATCTCCGATTCTTCCCCCTGAGGGCTCATTTCGGCCTGGCGGTGTCCCCCTCATTCAACAGGTAACCTGGCTCAGTTAGAGTTACAGAGGCCTTGTCCCGCAGGGCTTCCCCACAGAGCCTTCCCGAGGCCGGGTGTCTGCAGATGGGGGTGGGGGGCGTCTGCTTCGGCCTGACTCTGAGCCCTTTCAGATCTCGGGGCTCCCCCGCACTTGTCCTCGAGGACACTCCCAGGCTGTCTCCAACAGCTGGACGTGGGACAGCGCTGCTCCAGATCTCACGTGTCTGCTTTCACAAAGGGACGCGGGTCCCTGGCAGTGAGGAGCAGGAAAAGACCCCCGGCGGAGGCATGTCCTTCCTCCGGCAAACGCGTCCGGAACACCTGCCACGGGCCGCGTGGGAGACGCCACCCTCGGCCACCACCCTTTACGTGTGTGTCAGGCGGGGAGGGGGGCGGAGTCATAAGTCCAGCAGAAGAAGCCTAGTTACGATGCTCAGACCGCGCTGGGCGGGGGTGGGGGATGCTGGCGACCAGCAGACTCTTAAACAGACAAACCCGCTTCTGTCCTGTGACCCGGTCGTAAGCACTGATCGGGGAACTGAAAACGTGTCCACCGAAGCTTCGTTCCTTGCAGCTTCATTCAAACGGCTCCAAACCGGAAACGGGGGTCTCCCGGGGAGGGTGGGCGTGCAGACGGTGGCAGCCCATTCCCACCGCGGGCCAGACGGAGCAACAGACCTGCCCGTGTGCACAAAACAGCACGTTGAACAGCAGAGGCTGGGCCGTGACCCAGAGTCCACACACAACGCCTCCACGCAGACGCGGAGAACAGGCAGGACCACTCCACGGTGACGGGAAGTGGCCCCGAGGCCACCGCTGGGGCGTGAGGAATAATAGCCTGTGTCTTCATGGGGCGTGGGTTACGCTGGCGGGTAAGTCTGTGTTGACACCGATGGACCCAGCACGCACGTAATGGACATTCTACTGTAAGTCAGTTACGCCTCCACTGGAAACATCTCACCATGAAACGGGATCAGCTCCACTGGAGAGGGACCGTGCTGGGCGTGTGGCTGACAGGCACGCCCCGCTACATCGAGTGGGCCCAGGAGGTTTCTCTGCAGAAGACATCGCAGGCTGGAGGACGGGGGAGATGGCGTGGAGGGCATGCTCGGAAGGAGAGGGCTGCATGTGCAAAGGCCCTGGGGTTGCCGACTGCACGCGGCTGGGGAGGGCCTTTCTGCCCCCGGCCGATGTTCACTCCCTTCACGGCCCTGAGGCCCGTGTGACCGGCCCATCTGGCTTCTCAGAGCCCAGGTGAGCGCTGCCCGCCGTGGGCCTGGGCTCACTCCCGACCGTCTGCATCCATCCTTTGCTTTCTTCCTGTTTTCTTCCACTTCCTGTGTTAACGCACGCTGTTTTCTTACGTTTAATCCACATGGGGAAGCGGACGGTTATCTTGCATTTGGGTGATGGGAGGACCAAGCAGGATATTTTTTTAAGAAGATTAAGTGTTCGATGGGAACCAGCCCAGGGAGGCTCTCGTGAACTCACACGGGCCCCACGGAACCAGCCGGTCCCCTCCTCGGAGTGAAGAGCGGTGACAGGCGCAGACATTTAGACCCCGGGGGTAGATCCACCCGCCACCCACTTCCCAGGGAGCGGACGTCCCACGGGAGCCTTGTTGAGGGGGTTGAGCCCGCCGTCCCCCATTCAGGTCCCCGCCCCTCTACCCCATGCCCCTCAGCAGGTTGGGTACCACCAGGATCCCAGCCTCCTGGGCGTTCTGGCATCTTCCACGCTCCCCACCCTCTACACCTGAGCCGGCTCCCTCTGCATTCAGGGGGCGGCTGGCCTGCGATGGACCTTAAAGCTTCTGAAGGGACTTTCACGGGGTGACCGTCCTCATGCACGAACCTCCTTGTCGGACCCAGGAGGGGAGAGAGCACCCGACTCAGAGCAAGCACGCGAGAGCCTACATCCCACCTCACCCACTGAGCTGCTGTGTGCCCCACGGTGACTCACTGAACCCCTCTGAGCCCCTGTTTCCTTCTGGTACCAGGAAGGTGAGGGGGTCGGACGTGGTGTTCTCACTCGGGTCTGCGGGGGACACCCCGGACACCCACAGCCTCTTTAAGGGCAGAGGGACACCTGTTCCGATGACACTTCATAAAAACCAGTGACGCAGTTATGCAGAGATTGTCCTCCACGGGGAGGCCGCAGAGCGTCTGTCTGCACGTGAATGACGGTCGGTGGAGGCCGAGACCCCCTCTGTCACCCCGGGGACGCTTCCAGCCACGTCTGGCCGAGGGGGAGCTTCAGATGGTGCATTTCCCCATCTACTGTTTAATTCGTAACGGCCCGAACTGTCAGGAGTGCTGAGGGGACAATATCTGTCACGGAAGAGGCCGCGGGAGGCCACGGAGGCCTCAGCTCAGCAAATTCGGTCCAGGATGGTTTCGGAAGTTGTCGGCTCTGATCCAAACCCTTCTACGGCCCAGTAATAAATCTCCAGAGTGCAGACACCGGTGTTCAAGAGAGTAATGAACAACAGGAAGGTGGACACCGGACAAGCACGGCTCATCCGGGGAGATGGCCCCCCCGGGAACGGGTGCCCTGATGGACACCCCACCCCTGGGGCCTCCTCCCAAACCCGTCACGGGGGTCCCGACGGAGGGAGAGCCCACCAAACGCGTGGCGGGCGCTCACAGCGGCCAAGGCCAGCAGGAGCGAAGGCCATCTGAGGCACCGTCACAGCCAGGAGGAGACAGGACGGGGGACCTGGGACAGACGAGGGTGCCAGGCAGGAGCCGAGGGGCTCTGTGTGAAGCGTAGTCAGGCTCCGATCGCAGGCGTCCCCGTGGCGGTTCCTGAGCTGTGACAATGACCCGCGCCGGTGTGAGAGGTTAATGACAGGGACTTGGGGACCCTCTGTACCATCTCTGCAGTAATTCTGTCAATATAAAACTGTTCTAAAAGAAAAAGTTCATCTCAGCAAAAACGGAGTTAACGATGGTGACAGGTGATGGTGACAGGTGTGTGGTAACGGCCAGCGGGGACCAGGCCCTGTGGCCGGCCGTGTGTGTCCATGGGGACGAGCTCATGAAGGCCATCTGAGCCCACGCCTCCGGGTCGCCAGGCAGAAACAAGTCACCATCATCCCAAACCAACTGGCCGAGTTCCAAAATGCACCCGCGCGAGATGACGAAACGAGTTTATGTGACAACATAACCCCGCACCAGTCCCATGGATGGCCAATTTTAATGTCTATACGTAGATATATATTTATCGATACACAGATTACGTACATTACACAGAAATCGTCCATCTAGCCGTCCGTTTAGCTACCCGTCCAGGAAGTGGAAACCTTCCTGTACTCTACCCACACCCAAAATGAAGTATTTTTCACTTAAAATCACTTTTTATACAGCACGCAAATGAGATGCAAGGGCGTGCGCCAGTCCCAGGAGCCCCTCTAAGACTGAGAACACTGTGAAAGGCTTTCCTGAGCCCCCAGTGGGTGACACGGAGCAAGAAGGGACCCCGGAGAGGCCGTGAGACCAGCGGGGCCACAAAGGAGGCGGGGGGCGGGGTGAGCGGGGCACAGATGGCCACTGAGCCATAGTGAAAGGTGACGCAGACACGGGGGGACAGCGGGCAGATCTGACGAGTGCGTAGGAACTGGCACCGACGGGACCCGGCAAAGGGCAGAGGGCGAGTGGGGACGAGACACCGCGCTCGGCGTTGTGACTGCCGCGAGGCGTGGGGGCTGGAGGGGTCCGAGCCCATCACGCAGAGGACACGGCTCGGACTGGAACGGATGCTCTGAACCCCAGCGGGGGCCCCACCCCTCAGGGAGTGCCAGCAGGAACCGGGGTGCAGTCCTGGGCCCTCTGCCCAGCCCCCTGCCCTGCCCCCACCCCATCCAGCTGTTCACAGGGCAGTGGAAATCGTGGCCGTGACACCTGACAGCGCCCGAGTGTGTTCAGATGTTCACACTCACGCGCCACGTCAAGGCACCGAAAGCTCGTCCCACACCTGTGTGCGTGGGCGGAAGTCACCGCAGCTGCGTGTGACAGGGACAGAAGTCGTGAGGGTCAAGGGCAATGTTCGCACGCCACGCACACCCAGAGGCCGACAGGGGTGCCGCTGGAGAGAGGTGCTCTCTCTCGGGGGGCGGCCCCAACCGTGGGGATGGGGTACGACGTTGGGGCTTGGGGTTCAGTGGTGTGTGGGAACCCGGAGTCCAGCCCGATCTCAGTGAAAGGCCCAGAGGGGAGCAAAGTGCCCCCCTGGACTGTGACAAGAAGGCAGGCCGGAGTCTGGGCATGGTGCCGGCCGCCCACACAGGCCCCTCGAGGGCCCAGTGCATGAGACTGGTCTCTGTCTGTCTGATGGCCACGTGACTGCCTGATGGCCACGTGACTGCCTGATGGCCACGTGACTGTCTGATGGCCACGTGACTGCCTGATGACCACGTGGCTGCCGTCAAGGGCTTGTGGGGGGTCGGGAGGCTTTCGAAGCTTCATCGAGCAGCACAAACATCCCAGCCCACATGTCCCAGCTGATGGCCGAGAACCACGGCCGATGCTGAGGGGGGGAACCCACAGGCCGGGGCTCCCCTGAGAATCTCACGCCTGAGGATCTGAGGGGGGCTGAGGCGGTGATGCTGGCGCTGGGGGTCAGCCACCAAAGCATAGGAAGCTTCACTCCCTCCCCCGCCACTCACCTCCCACTGTGCCGCCCGGGTTCGTAACAGGCCACAGACGGGGCGTCGGGGACCCCTGCTTTAAGGGAAGTGGCAGCAGCACGGAGCTGAGGAAGCAGAGCTGTCAGGAGGGACCCAGCCTCAGCACGGAGAGCTCGCTCAACCAGCAGCAGGAACCTACACAGGCCGTGAACTTCACGAAGGCAAGCGCCGTGTCCCTAGCTCCCGACACCGTGACTGGCCCAAGGAGATTCATCCATGTCTGTTTAATCGAACTGTGCAGTGACATAAGACGGCGTCCTCAATCTGTCACAGCACAGATGAGAAACACGCCGTGCGTGTGAGGACAACCAAAGCCGTCATCGAGAAAGTGAACAAGACGACCCACAGGATGGCAGGAAGTATTTGCCAATCACATCATAGAACTGGGAAGGGTGTCATATCCAGAATATGTAAAGAGCGCCTATGATTCAACAACAAAAAGACAGACAACCCCCCCCCAAAAAAAAAAAACAGGCAGAGGAATTGAACCGATGGAACGAAGAATAGATGCAAACGACAGAGTGTCAGGATGTGGAGAGGCCGGAACCCTCTTGCCAGCTGGCAACTGGGACATGGAGGGAATATATAATGGCACGGTCGCTGTGGGAACAATTCGGTGGCTCCTCAGAAAATGAGGCCCAGCTTTTTCTCCTTCTAGGCCTCTAGCCAAAGAATCGGAAACACGGACTCAGACGGAGGCGTGCACGCGAACGTTCGCTGCATCACAATGAACAATGGATCAGAGATGGACACGGCTCGAGTGACGGGATAAACAAAACGTGGTCTCCGCCCACAGTGGAATAGTATTCAGCCTTGAAAAAGCAAGGCAGTCCCGACATGTGCCACGGCGTGGATGCACCCCGAAAACACGTGAAGTATGACATGCTTATCACGAAAGGACAGATATGGGACGGTTCCACGACATAAAGTCCCTGGAATAGTCAGATTACTGGAGGCAGAAAGGAGAATAGACATTAGCAGGGGCCAGGGGCAGGGGAGGCAAACGGAGCTATCATTTACTGGATCTGAAGTTTCTGTTTGGGATGCTATAAAAAAAAGTTCTAGAGACAGATGGTGGCAATGGTTTCATAACCTTGTGAATGGAATTCTTGTCACTGAAATGTGCACTTAACATGTGGTTAAAATGTTCCACATATTGACCCTCAGTTGAAAAGAACAAAACAAAACCAGAAGTGACCCCTGACTTCCCTCCCCGCTCCCAGACCTGTTTGTCCCGATCAGTCTGGGAGTCTCGGCTGTCCTCGCCGCCTCTTGCTCTCAGACCCCACATTACATGTCCGCCAGACTCCCACGCACACCCAGAACCTGCCTTCGCGCCCCACCCTGTGTCCCCCACATGTCACACCGGGATTACTGCGAGACACCCAAAGGGCTTCTGCCTTGTCTACCCAGCCTGCTCTCCACGGAGCAGCCAATGGGGGACCCACCGCAGCTGAGGCCAGCTCCCACCTCTCCCTGCTCCGGACCCTTCCACGGGCTCTCCTGTCACCCAGCCCAAATCCTTACAGTCACTAGAGTCGGGCACAGTCTGATTGCCCCTCCTGCTCCCTCCCTGCCTCGCTCCATTCCCCCCAGACTGTCCCCAGGAACCCCCTGGCATTCAGAGTGCAGGGCTTTGCGCTGGCTGTTCCCTCCAGCCAGAACGCCCTTCCCCTCGCTTCCCTCAGGGGTGCGTCCCCACGCTGCCCGTCGGCGACAGCTTCCCCGGCCACTCTGTTGACAGCCGCCCCACTGCCTTCCTGATTTCATGGGACGCGTCGCAAAAAAACACATTAGATACTTAATGCTTCTACATACACGATCACGAAAGCTTCACGAGGGCCACGCCTTTGTCTGCTCTGTCCCCTGCTGTGTCCCAAACCCCTGAGGACACAGTGCCAGGCACCCAGCAGGTGGGACAGCACAGCCCGTCTGGGCTTCAGACCCGCCTCTGCCACTCGTCAGCTGTTCGAACCTGAGCGACCGCTCCGTGCCTCGGTTTCCCCATCCGTACATGGGGAAAACAGCAGGGTCCACCACCTCAGGTGAGCGGGGACCGCATGTGACATTGCAGTGACGGGACTCCTGCACGCCCCGCGAGTTTGCCGTCTGCGCTCTGCCTCCCTCCTTCCTCCTTCCTCTCCTTCCTCCCCTCCCCCCACCCGGTGGCCATCAGTACCGAGAGGCCCATGGGACATCCCAGCAGAGCTGAGGGATGAGCAGGAGCACACTGGGCCAGACAGGCAGGTGGCACCTGCGCTGACCCCTGGCTCCAGGAATGAGCCAGCGCCGGGACTCGGCACAGAACGTCGGCCGGGACTTCGTCTGGGTCTCGGGCACCAGGCTGATTTCGAGGGAGCCACTCGTGAAAACGGGACGCTTTGGCCAGAACCCCCCTCCCCCGCCCGGGGCTGACTCCTCAAACGCCCAGCTGGTGCCTTCCTCCTGGGGCTGGCAGGGACCCCCTCTCTTCCTCCCAGCCGTCCCTCTGATGAGTGCAGTGTCACTTCTCTCAATGAGAGAAGTCAGATCAGGCTGTTTAAGAAGCAGAGGCCGGGACGCGTCTCCTTGGGAAGCCGGGAGGGACCGAGCGGGGGTTGGCAGGGCAGGGAGAAGGGGCGAAAAGCCTTGTGCGCTGGCTGGCGGCTCTGGGCTTGAGGTGGCACTCTGATGGCAGGGCCCAGAGTCCCCCACCAGGGCGCCCCGGGAGGGTGGGGCTCAGCTGCACCCCTTGTCACCGTCCCGGCTCAGGCCAAGGTTTGTTAATGACCTTTGAACCAGGAGGGGGCAAGTCATCCAGGAAACACTGCTGGGGTCATTTATTTTAGAAGTGTGGGTATAAAAATACCCGGTCTTGATTTATGCGCAGGGAGGGGCCCAGGAAGTGAGGGGCTCCCCCCCACACACACACACACTCCACCTCCCGTCCCAGGCTCGCTTATCCACTGCAATTTCCATCAAGACTTCCAGCCCTAGGAGTTACTTTATATCGCAGATAAATCTCCAGCATAGCACGGAAATATTATGTGTATTAATAGCGCCTGTAAAAACATCCGAAACCCTTCCATGGGCTCGGCGGTGGCCGTGGCACGGCTGGGAGCCGTTCCCCGGGGACTGGGAACCCGCCCGGCCGCTGGCAGTGCCCGCGGGAGGGGTGCGGGGTAGGGAGTGGGGGGAGGGGCACAGCTGCCCCCTAGTCTCAGCCTAGCGCAACCCAGCCCAGGGGGGTCTGCCCTGTGGGCGCCCCGTGACCTGCGGCCGGCAAAGGGTCCCTACCCACTCACGAGGGAGCTGCGCGGGGGACTGTCCCCGCCACGGAGAGACGCGGGTCCCAGGGAGACACTGTCCCCAGGTGTCCCCAGGTGCGGCCGCCCGCCGAGCTCGGACCTCGCGCCCCTGCCCCGCCGCTGGTGACTCACGGGCTGCTGCGGGGTCTTCCTGGAGCGACAGCCCCTCGAGGCCGATGTCTCCTTCCAGCATCGCGCGAGTAGCCGCCAGGTCCGCTGCGCGCGGGCGCACGGGGTCCAGGAGCGGGGTGGCTCCGTCTTCGTGAGCTCCCAGGGACGGGGTCGGCGAGCCCAGCTCGGGAAGGGACAGCCCCCTCCTCCTCCTCCTCCTCCTCCTCCTCCTCCTCCCCGGACGCCCGACGCGCAGCTGTACTCGTGGGGAGCCAAACTTGGCTGCCCCGGCGCGCGCCGTGCCACTCCTCCCCCCGCAGCTTTTTGGGCTGGGGGGAGGGTCCCAAGCCGGCCTCCTGCCCCCGCCCCCCGCGGGCTACCTGCGGGCACCGCCCTCGCCCCGCCCCGAGCAGCGCAGCTCCCCGCAGTCAGTCACCCGACACCGACACCGCGACACCGGGGAGCGAGAGGAGAGCGCCCGGGACGGGACGCTGGGGAGGACAGGCGCTGCGCTCCCCAGCCCGCCCCCCCGCCTGCCCTCCGCGGGCGCGCCTCCACCAGCCCCGGGCGGGCTCTTATCAGTCGGGTAGGCTGGTGGGGGCCCCCGCCGCAGGAAAGGCTCCCCGCTGGGGAAGGGAGTTAGCGACCCAGCCCCGAGAGAGACACAGAGGGATGGCTCAGCGCTGGCGACCCGTGGCTGGCCTGTCCAGCAGCCGTGAGCGCGCGCGCTCCAGCCCCCTCCCCAGCCCCGGTGGCAGCGAGGGACCCTAATTCATCCTTCCTGATGTGTCAGAGAGGAGGTGAAGCCCTTACTTGGCGAGGAGAGCCGGAGGCCACAGGGCAAGTGGCCCCGGCATCTGAACTCCAGCTTGTGCAGAACTCCGAGTCTGGGTAAAGGGCAAACTGCCCCCATAGAGGAAAAACCCTGTTACGTGAGACTCGAGTTAAGCAAGGCTCAGAGAAGGCGGCCAGGGGCGGGCAGGGGCTTCTGGCCCACACACATCCTGTGCCCAGCTCACTCAGGGCCAGCAGTGGGATGTGCCACCCTCCAGCCCCGGCCCCCATGGGAAGGCCAGGTCTGCACAACTCAGCATCGTCCCCAACACAGAGATGACAGGGTAGGGGGAGCACCTCGGGATGGGACCCCGGCGCCTGCACGAACCTCACACCCGTGACACTGCCGAGGGAGACCCTGCGTGCGTTCTGAGCGGACCTGCCTTTCACGAAACGCTGCTCACGGCCACTTCCTGGCCACAGACAGGGGCAGCCCGCCTGACTTTTTGAAAGGTCATCTCACACCTTCTGCACCCTTCAGAGCGAGGCTGGAAGCCCCCCACTCCCCGTGCCAGGGACGCCTGGGTCCCATGCCAGGATAACCCTCCCCAAGCCAC
This sequence comes from Macroglossus sobrinus, assembly GCA_004027375.1. NCBI lineage: Eukaryota > Metazoa > Chordata > Mammalia > Chiroptera > Pteropodidae > Macroglossus > Macroglossus sobrinus. The sequence goes on along the minus strand of PVKZ01005823.1, from coordinate 31,077 downwards.
CAGCTTTGGCTGGCCCCTGGTGGAGACAGACCCAGCCACCCTAGTGGGGGGGTGGCGGGGGACAGACCCCACTCGCGAGAAGCCAAGGGTGCTAGTCCTCCCTGATCCCACCAGGCCAGCCTTCTGGGGTGGGTGCCCACGGGTACCACTCACGGCAGGAATGCTCCTAGGAGCAGCAAAACCACAAAGAAACATCTCGAATTGGAAACCGTCTTCCCCACCCCCACCCAAAGTCCCGAGGGCCGATTCTGGCCTCCTTCCCTTCCCCCACAGTGTGGCTGAGAGCAAGGCCACCACCTTAGTGTCTGTCGCGATCAGTCCTAAGACACTGGGAGACCAGGCGCCTGATGGGACTCACTTTCTGAGGACAAAGGCTCCCCCGTGATGGGTGTGCCACGAAGCCCCGAGGCGTGTGCCCTGTCCCCCCAGCCCCCCACCCCCGGAGGGCACAGTGGGCCATGCTGGCGCCAGGTGCACGTCTCAGTCTGCACACCTGTCCCAAACCCTTGTCGTGCGGGCATCGCGACAAAAACTCAGCTTTTTCCTTGGGAGGGCCGGATAGCCAACGTGGTCCACAGCGATCGCTCAGTTGTGTAAACACACAGAGAAAATTTTAGAGTTCTAACCCCTGGAATGAGGAACTATAAACCAAAAAGGCTCAGGGGGGAAAAATATGTAAATATGGACCCGTGCTATTTTTAACCGTCATTGTTGACCTTCTTGGGGGCAGGGATGGGCGACTGCACCTTAAGCCAAGCTCTGAAGCGCCCGTTACTGAATGCACGATTATTAGCAGAAATATGTTAGCAAGCCATTAATAGCTGTTGATTCATTTCAATTGAAGCCATTTTTTCTCCTTTTCATTTTCTTGGCTGCCATTAAGTGGCGTTTCCGATGAAACCCCGTGAGCCGAGCCCGGCGCACACCCCAGAGCCCGTCGTGGATGGGGGCCGTTGCAAGAGCTTTCATTTCATCCAGTTTTTTTTTTTTTTTTAAAAAGAGTGTTTATAGCAAATACCCAAATTCGGCTGCTATTTTGGTGAATGCTGTTGGGTGAGAAGGAAGCCAGCCCCGGGGAGAGGTTCACGGGGCCTGAACGGGGAGACGGCACCCTCAGGGGAGGAGATGGACCAGCCGGAGCGCCCCACCCCCATCCATCGCCCAGGGAGCCCCACGGAGCAGGCAGGAGCAGCACGCACACGTCAGGGGGACGTTTCTGTCAAAGGCAGAGAGTGGCAAGTGGACTGGCGCGGGGAGGTGGCACGCCTGTCGTCACCGCCGGAGCCATCATTATAGGATACAGCAATCACGGCACACAATGCTTATAATTATGGAAAATGGTTTCCCTTTTTGGGGAGGTGGCGAGGGAGGCAGAGGAGGCAGCTCCCGGCGGGGCCGGGGGCCAGGTTTAAAATAGGCTTCGCAGGGTGAGACCCAGCCCAGCCGGGGGAGGAGGGGGGCCAGGCTCGGCCCCCCTGGACGCCTGGGCCTCGGAGAGACTCTGAGTCTGCGTGTGACTCAAGGCCACCAGTAACACCAGCACCCGAGTCTCCACTGCTCCCCACTGCTGCAGAGTGTCACTAGGCCCCAAGCCGGCCCCTCTGGGGCACCGCCTGCGGTCACCCAGCCCCTCCGATCAACCAGGAGGTGCCCAGAGTGTCACATACACCCTGCCCCTGCCGTCGCTGGTCCTCAGGACAGCTACAGGGTCACAGGTCGTGTCAGTCCCGACATCCTGTCACCTCCGGAGTCTGTTTCCCGTTCGGCCTGGTGCTTTGAGCAGGGCTGGCGGGGGGTGGGGGTGCCCATGAGCGCGATGAGGCCTCAGCCCCCCAGGGCCGACGTATGCTGGGAGGAGATAAACCAGGGGACGGAGGCGTGCCTGCTGGGGCCTCACGGGGACACGGGGGCGGCGGCGGGAACCCGGTCGTGGACACGTCTCTGCCTGTCCCCCTCGGTTTGTGCCTCTGGGTGACACGCCTTGCTGTGGAGCTGGGAGGAGACCCCAGCTTCCCGCCCACAACCTGGCTGGCTCTGCACACACCGGACAGGAAGCTGTTACTGCTGTGCGTGTCACCCTCAGGTCAGCCAGGCAGGGGCGGGGCGGGACGCAGAAATGTAAGGAGGCCACCCCAGAGCCACCGCCGGGAGCTGGTGGGGCTGGGGGGTTTTCTCCGGGTTGAGGGCGGGTTTAGGGCAGAGGCAGGAGAAGGCGGGACGCAGAGACCCTGCTTCCCCTGCCTGCAAAAGCTTCCCCTGCAGAGGGGCCCCGGACGAGGCCAGCAGCGGCCTGGGCCTCCCCCTGCCCTAAGCCTGTTTATTTAACAAGCTCTCAGCCAGCACTCACTGTGGCCCTGTTCCAAGCAAGCGCGTTCTCCTCTCAGCTCTCTGGGGCACGTGCTAGGCTCGTGCTCGCTTTGCCGATGAGGAAACTGGGGTGCAGAGGTGAGGTCACACAGCACTCAGCTACAGAGCCGGGGCTCGAACCCAGGCAGCCTGGCTGCGGGGTCTGTGCCCGTAGTCACCGGCTCAAGGGCAGACAGCCAGCCCTGTCCGGACGCCGTCATCCAAGCTCATCCGAGCTGTGACGCCTCCTGGTCTACGAGTGACTTCATATATATATATATATATATATATTTGTTTTTTTTTCTTTAATCTAGCTCACTTTTCAAACGTTTTCAGGTTATTTTTATTTTTTAGATTGCGGTAGAATACACACAGCGTAATTTTTGTCACGCAACCATTCTCAAGGGCGCAGCTCAGGGGCGTTGGGCACGTTCGTGGGGTGGGGTGGCCGTCACCACCACCATCTCCGGAACGTTCTCGTCTTCCCACCTGACACTCTGTCCCCGTGAGACACACACCCCACCCCTCCCCCTCCCCATCCCCCAGCCCCGGGTGCCCTCCCTTCCTCTGTGTCTCCCGTGTCGGGCTCCTCTGGGGACCTCCCACGAGTGGGACCACACAGTGTCTGTCCTTTGGCGACTTTGACTCTGCACCATGTTCTCAGGTCCATACATGTCGTAGCTGGGGTCGGAATTCTTTCTTGTTAAGACTTATCAAATGTGAGTTTCAAGGAACCCAGTGAGTTTCAAGGAACCCAATATCGCCATTGCAAACAGAAAATGAGAACCATTGGCCGTAACCGATGGGGATAACAAAGCACGATACACAGACAGTGATACGCACTTCTACCTGACACGGGGGACCTGGCCGGGCCCGCATCGTGCCCTGACCGGGTGACTCAACCTGAAGGGAGGGGACAGACCTCCTGGCCCCAAGCTGAGAGCGTCTCCTAAACATACTCCCAAGCCCGCAGGAGCACCGAGCTGCGTCCTCACCTCGTGCTGCCAGAAATAGACTCCCCGGCCACCTTCAGTTAGGTGTGCAGCACCCCGGGGCCCGGGAGGGACCATGCTCGCTTCGGCGCGGCTCGCGGGCTCCGTGCGGGGCTCTGCTGCCTTCCCTCCCAGGCGTGGGAGGGGGCGGCCGCAGCCTCGGCGACCTCAGGGGACACAGTGTATCTGGAACTGAATAGCTACGCTATTGTTTTTACCCACGTTCCTGCGACCACCTCATGAGGTGTGCATCAGGATTGCCACTGACGGCCCGGGAAAGTGCTGGCCAGACGGGGCGCGTGGCTTGCCCACGTCCACGCAGCGACCGAGTGGCAGAACCGGGAGTCCGAGCCGAGTGCGAAGGGTTCTAGAACTTTCTGGTTCACTCCGGAACACTTCCCGCCACACCACGCCAACCTTTGGCAACTCTCTGGAGTTTGGAATTCACTCGCGTGGACGGGCCCAGGACATCAGTGGTAACATGTCACCACCAGGGAGAACGAGACGGCCACGGGAACAACAGGGGAAACCCACCGTCGGTCCCTTTAATGTGCCACATCCATCCCGAATCCGGGCTCCTGGCTCCTCGGCCCCCGTCTCCCAGACGTGATTGACATCTCGGCCCGTTTACGCTTCGAGGCAGCCCATAGGGCTTGAGTGTTTGGAATTAAACGGACTCTAATGAATTAATGATGCAAATGTTTATGCTCACGGCTCCATCACTTGCCTTCAGGGGAATCCCGTCTCCTGAGAAGGATTGTGTCTCTGGGAGTTGTTTAATTTAAAGATAAAGCACTGGACAAGGTGGTCTCTGATGGACCAGGGGGCCCCCTTCTTCAAGCTGGGGCCTTTTCCAGGTGCTGTGCAGATGGGAGGGGCGTGCCCAGGGAAGGGCCCCCCCAGAGGGCGTGGGGTGGGGTGCCGGCCCCCGCTGAGAGCCAGATGGCACGCCGCAGTGTCACTAAGAGTCTTTTGCACAAAGCGGCGGTTGTCCCGTCTTCTTCAGCGTGGGTGGGGGTGCTGATTCCCAGAGAATGAGCACCGGACTCGGGCAGCCCTTGGGGCTGCCAGTCTCGGCTCGCAGGGCCCTCGGGGCGTCTTGAGTGTCCCCCCACCCCCGGGGAGCATTTCGTCCCCGTCCCAGCCACAGTGTGGGAGAGCAGTCTGTCCCACAGAAGACGGGGCACAGTGCTCCTCTGGGCGAGATCAGGCTTCCCCGGACGTCAGCGGGAATCTGAGACGAGCAGACCCTGCCCCGTGGATCTCCAAAGGGCTGGGCGCGGCGTCCAGGGGCTCCGGGGGCACAAAGCCCCCGTCATCCAGGGGACCGCCTGACCAGGAGTGGGCGATGCTTGTCCTTGAAAAGCAGAGGGCGAGTCACGTCCCCAAGGCCACCCGATGCCCCATTTACGATACATTTGATAGAAAAGTCTCGCCCTCAGCCCAGAGCCCCACGGGCTGGCGGGCGGTGGGGTTCGCCGGGACGGCTGCCCAGGCCACGTGCATCCCTGCCCCCCGCCAGCACCAGGTAGGTAGCTCCCCTAAGAGGGTGTGAAGGAGACAGCCCCTGACAATGCCACAGCCTGAGGGGCTTAAACCCAGACGCTCACTGTCCCCGAGCTGCAGGCTGGAATCCGAGCTCCAGGCATGGGCGGTGGGTTCCCCCCGAGGCCTCTCTCCTCTCCGTGTCCCCACATGCTCATCCCTCTGTGCGTGTCTGTGTCCTGATCTCTTTTATAAGGACACCAGTCACGTTGGATGGGGGATCACCCCAGGGACCCTGTTTTACCTTAATCACTTCTTTAAAGACCCCCATCTCCACATGCAGCCACATTCCGAGGTGCTGGGGGCGCAGTTAGGACTCCAACATACGAATGTGGGAGACACACTCAGCCATGACAGCGTGTAATAAAACGGCAGCTTACACAGTCTCGGGTCAGTTGGGGACAATCGACAAGGGCCGATGAGGCTCGGGGACCGAGCAGCATGGGGAGCCGGTGCCCGAGGGGAGAGGAGGAAGGGCCAGGGCAGGACCAGGGGCCTGGGCCGGAGGAGGGGGCTGCCTGGGGGGCGCTGTGTCCTTCAGGAGAGGGATCTCAGCCTGGCAGGAGTGGCCGGAAGGAAGGACATCAGCGTCTCTGTCCTCTGCTCCTGATGGCTGAGTGGGTCCGGATTCCGGCGGGTGGTGGGCACAGGTGGACACAGTCCATAAAGCCCCCCACCCCCAGCACGGAGCAGAGCAGGGTGCCAAGGGAGCCGGGCCTACGTGAGCTGTGGCCCTGTGTCCGAGCGTGTGGTCCCAGCCATGGGGACAGTTTAACCAACCAACAAACAAACAAACCAGAACAAACTCAAACAAACAGGCTGGTCGACCACCTGGGTCCTGCCGGCCAGATGTCTTGCAGACATCTGGGGAAGGACGTGCAAAGGCCCTGGGGCCAGCTGGCCATCGCTTTTACAGCCCTGCAGAACGCAGGTGCAGAGGAAGGACGCGGAATCCCCCGGGATTTCTGAGGACAGCCGGGCGTCATCACAGGTAAATATTGATTTAGCGTATCGACCCAGAAATACCTTATCACCATATACCGCGAGAAAGCGACACACACACACACACACACACACACACACACACACACACACACACAAAATCCAGTTGGTCACGAACTGTTTGACAGAGCCAGGAAGATGACACATCTGATGTCAATTACAGCGTGTAACAGTTTCCAGTGGGAGGAACAGACACAGATGTGGATGTGGACGTGGACCCGCCCAGGAAGTGAGGTGGCCCGGCTGCCAGGGAGGCAGCGTTGGAGAGAGCACTCATGTTTTGCCAGGACAGGAAAATCAGTCTTCAAGTGACAATGTCCCCACCTAACAAAAAAACATCCATGGCTCAGCTCAACCTGAACAATCGGACACCGCGATGCTGCTGCCATGTCCAAACACAGCCCGGTGGTCAGACGCCCCGGCCGTTTCTCTCATCGTGCCTTTTCCTTTCCGTGGAAGGGTTTATCCGAAGCACAGTCCCATCTGACACATGAAGAGACACATGCAGGCTTGGAGGGAAGAGGGAGACTCAGGTCCCCCCCGGCCAGTCGATGGCCCGCCAGCACCAGGATTACAAATCGTCCTAAACCTCTGCCACAGACTGCCAGTTGCCCACCCATGTTAATTCTTTGCCCCTTTCTCTCAGTGAAAGAGCCCCTGGCTTCCAGTGTGTCCAGGGTGACCGGAAGGAAGTCTGTGTGCCCCTGGACGTCCTTGCAGGTCAGTGTGGCCATGGGACTGCGTTCAGGCCAGTGGCCATGAGTGAGAGTGTGTGGGCAACTTCTAAGGAGGGAGAGTGCCCTTTGTGTTTTCTTTTTTTTTCTGCGCTGGAATGCAGATGTGATGGCTTGAGCTCGAGCAGCTATATTGGGCTGTGAGGTGGATGCCTTTGCTGAGCACAGCAGAGCAGCCTGATAACTTCACAAAGCACCCTGCAGCCCTGGCATCCTGGAACGCCCACCACCTCTGGACTTCTCTTATAGGACAGGAAAATCGCTTCCCCTTTTGTAAAGATAGCTTTTTCTGTCCCTTGCTGCTGAACCAACACGGGCCTCTCCTCTCCCTGCCATGTGGCTGTTTGTGCAAGATGAGGAAACAGCCCCGGAGAGGGGGCGTGAACGGCCCGAGGTCACCAAGCTCCTCTTACATAAACATTTCACTCCCGTCCTGAGAGAAGTGATCACTGAAGCAAACAGCCCCTGCCTCCAGCGTGTGGGCCAAGAGCCAGGTGCAGCCAGCACGTCCCAGCAGGAGGGTCACTCCAGGACTAATCGATGAGGCTAATGACACCTGGAAGGCCTTGGCCGTCCCTGGCCGCTGTCAGCCCAGCTGTGCCCCGCCCTCCCCGAGGGCCTGGGTCCCCAATCCCTGTGGCTCAGAGGAAACACTGCCCTCCAGGGTCAGCCTTGGGGACAGTGGGGCGCACTGACCCACGAGCTCAGGTCAGGCTCCCAGTGTGTAGCCTCAGCCACCAGGGGTCCCCTCGCCTCCCTCCTTCCCTCCCTCTTCCCTCTTGTCTGCATGAGAGAGCCCACAGGGACACCTCACAGCTTGTCCTGTGTGCGAGGGGAGAGGCTTGGGCTCTGAGCACGTACCGTCTCCCACTGAAGGGAGCGAGGCCCCTCCCAGCTGCACATCGGCCAATGAGAAAGCAGGCGGACCGCTGCCATAGGCACCCCGTCCCCCAGGAGCCCCTGTGGGGAGGGCAGACCCATCTCACGGAAGGGGGAGCTGGGAGCTGAGAGGTTGGTTTGCCCCAGGTCACACTGGCTGGGCGGGCCCAGCTCTGGGACCTAGCCCTGCCTCAGACAGGGACCTAGGGTCTCCCTACTCCCTCCTGCCTGCACCTGCGTCTTGGGTGGCAGCCAGAGAAAGAGGTCAACTTCTCACTGCCTGCCACACACCCCATTCCTGCCAGGGACCCTCCCCCACGGTCCCTCCACCTCTTGCTGTCCCATGGCTGTCCTGTACCCTGCAGCCAAGCCCGTTTCCATTCAGCCAGCAGTCACCAGAAGAGGCTGGTGCCAACCTCATTTATACTAGGATGTGATTGACTGATACATGTCTGATTCCCTTGGAGATGCTGGTGTTACAATCAGGGGCTCTGAGCACGTAGGGCTTCCAGCCACCCCTAACAGGGGTCTTTAGAGTCCAGTTACAGCCACGTGCTGCAGGCAGGGAGACAGACACCCAAAGCCAGGTGGGGAGTCCGCGGGCTGTGCAGGTAGCGTAGGAGCGTCATTACCTTGCAGCTCCCGGACGGAAGCCCCGCCCCCGGAAGTGCTCCTGGGAGAGGTGGAGGGTGGCGCCTGACCCTGGGGACCTACGGTCTCATCCCCACTGGGTGCTGGGGATACAGACTCCCGCAGCCCAGCCCTTTGCCTGAACGGAACCCAGTGGCAACCTCCCCAGCCGGCTTTCCCTCACCCTCTCCGTCAAAGGGCTCAGGCGTCTGCTCTAAGATGTGGCGTTTCCCAGAGTTCCCAGCCCGGTCCCTTTCCTCCTCTGCATGGGGCCGGCCCCGCCCCCCGGGGAGGGAGGGATGCTGCCTAGGTGATGGCGATGATGACAGCGATGCCACCACGCAGGTCCTCAGGCAATGGAGGACCCCTCTAATCATCTGATGGCTTAATCTGCCTTCCTTCTGCCCTCTGCCTCGACTCTCAAGCAATCTGAGCACACACCAACAATAAAAATCTGTCCTTTTCCGGCTAATTCGTTCCTTCTGCAAATCCTCACTCTGTCCCTTTCTGCCCTTGGAGCTTGTGTCCCCAAGGAGGACAGAAGGTCCCAGAGACCAGGGGGTCATTCCTGGGGGGTGGTGGGTGTTCCAGCTTTGGCGGAGGAAGTCTCTGGGAAGGCAGCTAGCTACCCTCTGAACTCGCTCTGACCCCTGACCCCTGAGGGGGAAGCACAGAGTGGGGGCGGCTGAGAACCACCTCCTGCCCACTCTGCCCTCCAGGAGACCACGCCCCAGCTCAGAGTGCCCTGTGGGGGGCGGGGCAGAGGAGGTGAGTCAGCTTCCCCAGCCATTCCTTCCCTCACTCATAGATGGGCTGATGTCATTCATTCACGCATTCATCACCTCAGGGTGGGGCTGGTCAGCGGGCTCCAAGCCTTGGAGGCCCTCCACCCTTTCCCCCCGAGCATCCCCAGCTGGTCCCTGATGCCGGCAACGCCCCCAGTGTCCCCTCTTCCTGAGCGAGGTCCCCTCACGGGGGCCACAGGCAGGACGAATGGCTGGGAGAGGGGAGTGAGCTGTTCTCTCTCTGAGCAGCTTGGCGCGTGTCCACCCGTCCGAGTGGAGGCGAGAGGCCCCTCCGGCCTCGTCAGGGGACCCACAGCCTCTCGCTGCCCGAGGTTCGGAGGTGACCTCATCTCTCTGGGCCTTAACACTACCACGATGTGAAAACGGGGTCGGACAGGTGCCAGGCCCTGCGCCTGGAACCCTTAGCACGCTCCAACTCAGGTGTCTCTGTACCCCGACTTCCATGGGGTGACACTGTTACTGGCCCCACTTCACGCACGAGTAACGCAGGGCGCGGGGAGGTGGGCGGCGTGGGCCGGGCGGCCCGGGGGGCAAACAGGAGGGCCCCGGCATGGTGACCAACCTCGCAGGGCCGTGAGGCCCGGATGTATCACTCCCGAAGGCCCCCCCCCATGCCCGGGGCCCGGTCCCTGAAGCAGGCGGCACGGCGGGTCTCGGGGGCAGGAGGTGGGTACGTGCCTTCAGGGGACACTGGGTGACGTCCGGTGATAGTTTTGGGTTGTCACAGCGGCTGGCAGGGCACGGTTGGCCTCTCCTGGGTGGACACCAGGAAAGCTGCTGATTTGTGACAGTGCACAGGACATCCCCCACCCCACATACACACACACCCGGGCAAGGCTGGCCCAGCCCCACACGGCCACGGCGCTGAGGCTGAGGAGCCCAGGGGTCGCCATCCAGAAGGGTCTTGCCATCCAGAAGGCGCCTTAACGTGCCCACCAATGGGGCCGCCCACCCTGGGGCGCTTTCCCCAGCCGGGCGGGCCTGGGCGCCACCAGACGCCACGCTCCCCGGTCCTCCCACACCATTCCAGCCTCCGGCCTGGGCTGGCAGCGAGCGAGGTGCCCTGGCCCCCGGCCCTGTGGACGCCGCCCGCTCCTTACTGGCCGGCAGAGAGTCCAGCGCCGCCATCTCCATCGGAGCCCGCGGTGGGTGCCGGTTCCCCCAAGGCAGGTCCACCCCGGGGCGCACGGCACCTCCACGCCGGGACCTCGGGCTCAGGCAAGGGGGCAGAGGCCGCTCCGGAGGGCCAGCGGGATCCCTGCCCGCTGCTGGTGGCGGTTAATCATTGACACGCAGTGCAAACACGTCCCCGGGACCCCTCGTGGTCTCTGCCGGCCTCGCCGTGGTCCCCAGTGACCCCGCCTGACCTGCTGACCGGGGGCGGGGGGCAGTGCCCGGTACCCCCTCCCTCCACCTTCCGCTCTGAAATGTCGGGACCAACCAGGGAGAGTGGTCCCACCTCACAGACGGCACTGAGCCCCAACCAGCAGCGGTCCCTTCGGGTCACCCCGCTGCCCCTTCTGTTTCCCGTGACTGTGCCACCAGGCACTCGACGGAAGCCGTGTCTCTGAGTATCCTCGCCAGCCCTGTAAGGGCGTCTCCCTGGCCCAGGCCCGTCACCGTCCAGCGGCGGGTCTGGTTAGGAGCAAGGTGCAAACAAGAGTGTGACTTGCTGCTTCTTCTCTCGGGGTCCGTTTCTTCGGCTGACAGACACACTCGTGGCGGTGTCCGCAGGGCCGGGGCGAGGGTCGCGTGTGGGACAAGGCAGAGCGTGGGTCCCCGAGTACACGGTCTCTGCTCAGTGAATAAACACTGGCGGCTCCTCATGTCCCCGTGGGCAGTGTCCCGAGGCCAGAGACCCTCGCCTGCCCTGCTCGCCGGTGTGTCGGCGCGCGGCGGGGGCTGGCTGGCTGGCTGGCTCTGGCAGGCGACTCGGCCAAGGCCACAGGGTGGGACAGAGTCTCAGCTCAGGCAGGTCTGACTCTCAGCCACGCGCCTCAGAACAAAGCCCGCTAGGGCCCGAGGTGGTCTTCGTCGTCTGTGACAGTGAGTGACTCGTGCCTCCTTTAGGGGGCAGCTCTGAAGGCAGCAAGGGGCTCTGGGTGTGGCGCCTGCGTCCCATCAACTCGGCCCCGGGCCAGCGGGGCTGCCTGACACTCGTTCCACATTGGTGCAGATGGCAGCAGAGCCCCGGCCGTGGTGACCCTGTGGCTGCTTGACACTCGCTCGTGGTACTCTGCCGACCGAAGGAGGGGCGTGAGATGTGGACGAACGCGGTGGCTCGGGGAGGGACAGTGGGGAGGCCTCCCCTGGGGGGGCACGGGGAGCTCTGAGAGGCAGGGCACTCTTGGGGGGCGGGGGGCGGCAGGGCAGGAAAGCCGAGGACCAATTGTCATTGGCGTCCCCAGAAGTCCGCTCTGGGCCCCAGCTTTTCCTTCCAAAGCTGATCCTGGCTCCCCATCCACGGCACCCCCACTCCGCACGGCCTCCAGGGACAGTCGAGGACAGCAACCCGAAGGCCGCCCTTGGAGAGAGGCAGTCATACGTCCAATTCACTCATTCATTCATTCATTCATTCACTCATTCACTCCTTTAGTCTTTCACTCATTCGCTCATTCACTCTCTCATTCATTTGTTCAGTCTCCCCTCCGGAAAGCACCCCCCACCCAAGCACCCACGGCTGTCTGGGAAGGGGTAGGGAGCAGGGCTGCAAGGAGCTGCGTTTCGGGCTCCAAGCAGTGCCTGGGGGAGGGGCCCGGGGTCTCACGGAGAGGAGGACTGGTGAGAATTCTGTTTTGACCGACTCTCTCCTGCTGACTCCCTCTCGTAGGATCGGTGCCCTCCACCCGGGCCCCTACGTGTGGTCCCCCCCTCCCCTCTACTCGGGCAGCACCGGGTTAGGCGGAAGCTGGCAGATACCCGGGGCTGGAATTTTCTTGGCCGTAGGCGAGGCCAGTCCTCAGGGAGGTGCGGGTGCCAGCAAGCTGAAGCTTTGTTTAGCGTTTAAAGCCGCCTAATGGGTTCTCAGCATTTACACTTGTCTCGCCACGAGCACCGATTACCAAGACGTGTCCCTGCCAACTGCGCCTCTCATTTCATAGATGTCACTGGGACGGGAAGGACCCCCACGGCCCTTGGCAGCAGGAGAACTGGTCCTCTTTGCAAAAGGGAGTTTGAGATAAATTCTCAGGGTGGGAGAGTTTACCCTCACGCATGGTGCTCGCGGGCGGCCTTGAAGAGACGCCTCTGGTTTTGCTCAGGCCGTGGGGTCAAGCTTTTAGGGGTGCTCCTGACCTTTGAACTGCGCACGTGGATGTTGGAAGCCAGGTCCTGCCCGGGCCGGCTGCCCGGGTCACCCCTAGGGTTTGCATTTAGAGGGTGACAGATGGCTGTTTCTGTAAGGACAGCCGCAGTGGCACTGGGCAGACTTTCTGGTGCTGGGGGCAGAGAGGCTGCAAACTGCACTTCTCCATGCCCCGAGCGGGCTTCAGCCCCGGGGCTGTAAACAGTGAAATGTAATAATATTGCCTTATTCGGTCACAGAGCCAAGTTATCACTTGCAAAGGCTTCTTTGCCTTTGACTGTGAGAGAAAGGCAGTGGGAGTGTGGGGGCTGCTCGGCTGGTCCCCCTCGTTCACACGGAGCCCCCTGGTGTCAGGCTGCTGGGGTGCAGCCTGAGGCAGGGGGTATTGTCCCCAAACCTGGGGCCCCCCAGCGGGCTTTGCCATAGACTAGGTGTGTAGTGCAGGGAACCGGGTATCAGAAAAACTTTCTTATTTCTTTGTGGTTTGTGTGAAGGTCACTCAGATGCCTGGGAGCAGGGTGGACTGAGGGATGACAGAGGCCCTGGTTTCGGGGGTACCAGGAAACGCACCAGACCTGGGCAGGGAAGCAGGAGCCGGGTGTCCTCTGCCTGGGGGTGGCTGGGGTGCCAGACTCGGGACTCAGCGCCTGCCATGCGTCCTGAACAGTGAAGTGGGGTGACTCCCGGGCTGATGGCGGGGTTGGCGGGGCGGGCGGCTGGGGTCCTGGGGCGTGACCCCCCGTCTGGTGACTGACAGCCACGCAGAGGAAGGGACAGTCACACAGAGGAAGTGACAGCCACGCAGACAGAGCAAGGCCCTTCCCTCCAGGGAAGGGCCAGAGACAGCCCCTGGGTCCAGCCTCGTGGGAAAGGCTGCGTACCCAGAGGTGGCCGTGCTCAGTCCCCGCTCTCCAGATGAGGGCGTCCCCTCTGGGGGGTGACCCGGGGTGACCGGGCGGTGTGAATCACAGGGAAATGGAGAGGAAACAGGAACGGGCCGTGACTCACTGGGGGGCCCTGGCGGGAGGAAGTCCCAGTGCACATGGCGGGGGGAGGGACGGGGGAGCCGGCATCCGAGGGCCCCGGGCTCAGGGGCGCCGGGCAGGGCCATGCAGCCCACAGGGAGGACTGTGGCCTCTTCCGGGTGATAAGGCACCTCCCAGGGTATGACCAGTGGATGGGGTCTTGAGCAGCCCTCCAAGTGTCACCCCAGCTGTTCCAAAGCCCCTTCCCCAGGCTCCCCCTCGGCTAAATGCTTCTAGGGCAGCAGACGAAGCAGCCTGGGGTGCCCGTTTCTTGCCCCAGGCCCCGCTGTCTGGAACAGGCGACTCTGGGCTCATCGGGGAGCAGCCCTGCGGGGGAGGGGGCCTGCCGGGGTCTCCCGCAGCTCAAGGGGCAAACTTTACTTCCCCGAACACCTGTGTCCTCGCCTGTGACTGGCGGCGTGGCACCGATGGCCCTTGTTCCTTGGGATGGGACGTGGTCACGACCAGACCAGCGAGAAGCCTCAGGACACGGCTTGAGTGGGGCCGGCCCCAGGCGAGCGGCTCGCAGGGCCGGGTGGCTGGAGGCGGCCCCGCACGGGAGACCTTAGCTCGGATACCTGGGACCTCGGCCTTGCGGTTGAGATAACTGGGGAGCTGACCCCCGCGGTGTCCACGATGGCGGGCGGCGGTCTCCGTGGGCTTCCCAGCGGGCCTGACCCTCCTGCAGGCCTCGCTGGCTGTTTCAGCCCATCAGCACGACTTGGCCGGTGACAAAGCTGACACCTGAAGAGATGAAGCACAGTGGCTGACGTCCGTAGGGCCTGGATGAGGGGCTCGGGGCTCGGGGCTCGGGGTTCCACTCTCCATGCTGAGACGCGGCGGGGCGTCTGAGCCGGGGAGGCCCGAGACCACGCCCCCCTGGCCAGGCTGGGCTCCTCTGGGTGGCGAGAGGGTGCTGGGTTTCTAGAAACACCTCCTTGGAAAGCTGTAAACGTCCCCATCGTGGAGTGGGGTGGGGTGGGGTGGGGTGGGGAAGCGTGGGGCGCAGGCACGCCGCGGACATCTGATCTGAGAGCTGTTCCTCCTCCAAGACTAAGAAGAGTGAGTTTGGTTCCGACACTTAACCCCGAACCCCACTTATCACTCTCCGACGCATCCTGCTGTTAATTTGAATCGTTGGCCAGAGCGCCCGGCGTGGCGGCGGGTGGGCGGGCGACCCGTGAGGCACTCTTGTTTGGGCCCGGGCATACGATAGCGGCTGTCTTACGATGACAGACCCAAGAAAGAGGGAAGAGGGGCGTTTCCCCTACCCCGCTTCTAAGCTGTGTCCTGAGTCCTGCCTCTGGGCCCAGTTCCTGGGGGCACGCATAGGAGGCCTTATTTGGGAGTACCGAGTTCTTTGGATTTTATGGGTGTTCAACGCTCGCTCTCGGCGCCGTGTCTGAGCTTCGGTTTCTGCGGATGGGTGGTGGCGGGCTTGGGGGAGGCTGCGTGTGACGAGGAGAAGCTGGCAGCCCCGGTCACCTCTGGGGCTGCTGTGTGGCAGGGGCAAAGCTACTCGACCTCTCTGAGCCATCTCCTCTCCTGCAAGGTGGCAGTGATGACAATCCCAGTTTCAGGATGAAATGAGATGCCGTGTGTGTGTGTGTGTGTGTGACAGAGACAGAGACAGAGAGAGAGGGACAGCACTCACTGTGGCCAGGAGCAGATCCAGGGGTTCAGAGAAACGCTCAGCCAGCCCTCACTGCAGCTCCGTTGGGTGGACAAGGACAGTGAGGCTCAGAGAGGCTTGGCCACCCTCTCCAGGGGACACAGCCCACGAACGGCCATGCCAGAGTCACATCAGTGCTTGCACAGATTGTCCCCTAAGCTCTTCCCTTTTTTTCTCCACTGTCTATCGGGTACCCACAGATGCCAGGGCCGTGAACCCACAGCTGGAGGGCTTCCCTACCACATTAAACAATAAAACCCTTTGGGGGATGAAGAATGGTGCCACCTCTGTAGAAAACAGTGAGTCCAGCACAGGGTGATCACGTGACCCAGGGCACGCGCCCCGGAGAAGCGGAAGCGAGCGTTCGAGCGGAAGCTCGTGCGGTGACGTCACAGCAGCACGACCCTCGGCGTCCAGCGACAAGCCCAGAGCCCGTCCGCGGATGAGGCACAGGCGAATGTGGCCCGTCCTCACTGCGGGGTGTTACGTGGCCGTGAGAAGGAACGGGAGGCCCTGACGATCACTCAGATCGGACGAGCCACCAGGACACTCTATTGTGTGACAGCAGCTGATGACGAAAGACCTCTAGCTGCCCGCGTCCATGATATGACGTATGGGGACAGTCCCGTCTGCAGGACAGGGAGCAGACGGGTGGCTGCCAGGGGCTGGGGCGAGGGGGGAGGCGGAGTGGGTCAGGGTGTCAGTCCTTTCCGGGGTGCTGACTGACGACGATCGTGATGGTTGTACAGCGCTGCAAATAAATGCATCATAGGTCCCTGACCTGAGCACGTAAAGGTGGGCACAGAGCTGAGTTTTACGTGATGTGAATTTTGCCGCAATTTTAAAAGTCCCTTTTCGGTTGGAGGAAGCTGAGCCTCGGTCCCACAGCCAGCAGCGGTCTGGGGGAGGGACAAGCAAGAGTGGCACGGGGGACCCCCTGGAATGGTGGGGTGGAGAGGGGGGGCTGGGAAGACAAATGTATGCTCTGGGAACCCAGCAGGAAAGACCTGGGCGGCGTGAGCTGTAAACATCCCCTCTGTCTCACCCAGAATATCCGCAGCAAAGGGTTTTTCTCGCAGATTCGCTGATGTGAGTGCGTTTTTGTTGTGAAGGGTGAGACTCGCGGGTGGGGAGGTCAGGGCTGGCCCGCGGGGAAGGCAGGTCCGACGCCAGGAGCTGCTCAGGAAGCCTCCTCCACTCTGCATCCCCGCGCCTGGCCCAGGGCACGGCAGAGTGACCCCGTGGTGGGGCACAGACGCCATCGCACCCCTTCCCGCAGCCCCCCACGTTCCCACGGGCGGAACCGGGCTCCCTCCAGAGCGAGGCGATTTGTCACCTGGTGACAGCCGTGCCTGCAGGCCTCACCCGGCCCTCAGCCGTGACGCCAGCGTCCAGGAACGCCCGGCCCAGCAGCCTTCACAATCTTCGCTGGGAGCTCATGCATTACGGCCCAAAAGATAAATAAATGCCGTAAGCACTCCAGCCGCCTGCCCGCGGATGTGGCATCTGAAACGCAGGTGCCACCCGCCACTCGCTGGCACCACACAGGGGATCTGACGGCTCTCTGTTAAAAATGGGGTGCGAAGGAGGCCCGGGGGAGGGCCTGGCGGCGCCAGCCTTTATCCTGGTGGGAGGGGGCACGGGCCCCACCCGGGCCGGCATGGGGGTCATTCTCGGCCTTGTACTCCCTTGAGACCCCCTTCCCAACCTTCCTCTATCTCTTTGCCACCCCTTCTCCCTCGGTCCCCTCCCTCCATCCTCTGTCTCTGTCTCTGTCTCCCCCTCTCCATCACACCAAAGCTCCCCCGGGGACCTGGGCCGGCAGTTCCGCTGCCGCCCGTCCTATTAGCCGAGGGGACTGACGCAGAGAGAACAGAAAACTCTCCCGCCGGTCTTCGAGAATTTGGAAAAGGCAGATTCAACTTAAAATAAGACCTGACTGGGTCTAGAAACCTTGATGTTAGAAATTAAAAAAAAAAAAAGGAAGATGTTAAATTAAATTAAATTAAATTAAATTAAAAGGGCGCCCCTCACCCTCCCCCAGCGGGAAGGAACTGTACTCATTAACCAAGGGGCGTATCCTTTATGGCTTTTTTGTCCCAGATAGGGATCCAAAGGCACCCGGACCGGCAGTGACCCCGCGGGCTGCGCAGAGGCCCGGGGTTCCAGGAGATGGGGGGGAAGCATGTCTTGCTCCAGAGCCGCTTCCGTGGGGTGGTGGTGACCCCGAGTCATGCAGAGCCCGGCGCGCCGGATGCGCTGCCGCCTCCACCTTACCGCCCTTGCTTGCTTCACTTTGAACCCGCGTTTTCAGGTGGAGTCTAACGGAGCATGCGCAGGAGCGCAGGCGCGGGCCCCGGCGCAGCCCGCCCCGCCCCGCCTTTCCAGGGCGCGCATGCGCGTTGAGTTCCCGGGCATGGGCACCCGTGGCAGGTTCAGCCACGCCGAAGTGAGCACAGGTAGGTAAGTGGGTCCCATCCGGACCGGGTCCGTGGGACCCCCGTGCTTCGGTCTCAGGGAGAAGGCCCGGGCTGCGGTCCTAGGCGCCCACCCCTCAGCCCCCCACGCTTCTCCCCTCCCCCCACCCCACGTGGGCACCCGGATTCCAGCACGGGAGTCAGGCTCCACCTGGCAGGGTGTCACATGGGCGGCGCGTCACGTTGTAACGCCGTTAAGGGCGAGAAGCGCCACCCGCTTCTCTGGCCGGTGAGGGGGCAGCGGTATAGAGACGGGGTCGGCCAGTGGCCTCTGGGGGTGGGCAGGGTGACAGGACCCTCTGCGGCTTGGCCACCCCCTTCCCCTCCTGCACCTGGAGAGGCGGGAGGAGGTGGGCACGCATGTCCAGGGGTCAGGGTCTTCCTGGGGGAGGGGGTGGAAGCTCTGGCCCCTGGGGACACTCTCGGCCGGACAGGACCGGCTCCCACTGCGGGCACCGGTGAAGGAGGCCGGAGGAGGACCCGCGATTCTCGAGGGGACCCCCGCCCGCGGGCTCCCCAGCCCCGTCTAAGGTTGAAGGAGCTGGCGCTGCCGAGCTGGGGCTCCTGCTGCGGAACAGGGACAGCCCTTTGGGGCCCAAGCCGGGGACACCTCAGGACCTGGGCAGACGGCCCCAGGCAGAGCGGGGATGCGCGGCCCCCGGGTGCGGTAGCGACAGGGCGTGGCGGCGGAGGACGCCATCGGTCCCGCGTGGGCTCTGGGCGCGGATGGAGCTGTCTGTTTGGAGGAGGACTGACCCTTAGGGTGATGGCCGCCCCCGAGGGCTGGGACAGTCCACATGGGTGGAGGGGGCTTCCAGTGACGCCACGCTCAGTGGACTGGACATCAGCGTGTGGGCGGTTCTCCTCTTCCGGCTATATCCTCGTGGGCGACCCTAGACGGGGTGTGTGGGGCACCCCGGAGAGGCAGCTCTGTGTGGGGCCTGGGCACTTCCTTCACCAGCCGTTTAGCACAGAAATGGGGTACATCTTCCTGCCAGAGCTAGCAGCCCTCTCGGTGACCTGTGGCACTGGGCCAGCCCCCTGCAGGGCTCACCGTGTCTGGCAAAGCCGCCCCCCCACACACCCACCTCACTGGCAAGCCCACCTCTCAGCCTCCACCTGGTGCCTCTGGGGACCACTGTGGGCACCCCCACACACACACACACACACTCTGCAGCACCCAGAGAGCCCACTCATCCCTGAGGCAAGGGCTTGCCTCACCTTGCACCGGGAAGGGAGAACCTTTCTCAAGAATGCCAGCCCACGGTGTCTCATTTTTCCTGCCCAGATCTGTCCTCGGAGGACCTGCCCCCCCCTGCGCCCTGCTCCAGGAGCAGCTGGTCGGCCTGAGTCACCTGCGAGTCCCCGGTGGGCTGCCCGACCCTCACTCAGCCTGACGGGCATTTGTCGCTTACCGGATCTGACCCGACGGGCCAGCCCTGAGGGCCAAGTCCACGGGTGGCACCAGATGCGTGGCACCCCCAAAGCGGGACCCTGTGCAGGCGTCCCGCGCCCTGCACCCCCAGAAATAGGACTCGGCTTGCCCAAAAGTCTTCCCACCGAGACCCACCCCCGTGCCAGGTCAGCAGTGGGTCACAAACCTGATGACCCTCAGAGCCGCCTTTTGCCAGCCAGGGTCCTGGGGGCCTGACCCGCCCGATGGCACGTGGCCCCACCGTGCCCTTGACACCCTCTCAGTCAGGTTGGCCGATGGGCCTGGCAGTAGTGGGGGTTGGGGGTGGAGCAATTTCTCCCCAATGCCTCTACCCAGAGGGCAGTGCCGGTGGCCTGTCCTGCTGCTAGAGCTTCATTCTATCCTGATAACACCCTCCCTTGTCCCCTCCGGTGTGGGGACACGCGGTCTGCCCACTCACTGCTGCCAGCCCTGGGGACTCTGGGGACCCCCTAAGTGTTGGTGTCTCTCTTCTCTCTGTTCACACCTTTAAAAACAGTCCCGTTCATTAAATGCCCTCGGATCCCCACTTCTGAGAGGGCTGTGTCATCCGCCTGCCTCTGAGCATTTCCGGGGAGTGGGGTCGGGGAGGAAGGGTCTCCCCGGGAGAGGCAGCGCTGTGCAGGGCCGGGCAGAGCGGGCCCCTTCTCTAACTGTGTACAACTATCCCGAGTCACGGCGGCCACTCCTTGCCCTGCGGACAGCCCCGCTCCGGTGTGTGACTCAGCCCGCAGCCACCGGAGACAGACAGCACGCCGTCTGTCCTGGGCTCCTAGCCTCCAGCCAGGAGGTTCCAGCCACGCCCCCCCCGGGCTTTGTTCTCCGGTCACACCCGGTGACTCAGGGTCCCCTTGACGAGCAGGCCCAGATGTGTGAACTTGTCTCTCCCCCTTCCCCCACCCTCCCCCGCCATCTGATGCCCGGTGACGTGGGGCTCAGGTCTACAGGGAGGGGCCAGGGCTTGGGGACAGGCAAGGGTCAGAGCCTCTACTTCCTCTGCTCCGTGGCAGGGAGAGGGACGATCCCGGGGGCCGTCCCTCCCCCCCCACCGCCTGGGGGCCATGAGGACCCCCCCACCGCCTGGGGGCCACGAGGACCTGCGTCCCGCCGGGGCTGGCCCACCACGCTGTGCCCAGGTGCCCAGGACGTTCCCTGTCACACATCACCAGACGCACTGGGGTTTCAGGGAAGCACCTGAGGGCTGGAGGCCCGTGGCCCTGGCCGGCCTGCCCTCCTGCCCTCCTCCCTTCCCCTAAACAGCTGCTGAGCACCTGCCACCTCGACTCTCCCTGACTAGTGTCCCCTGGGAAACGGGTCTTTCCCCGAGAGGGTCCTCCGTCCCATCCCAGGAGCCCCACGGAGAGCAGCGGGTTCCTCCCCGGGCTGGGGGTGCCCTGGCCCCAGCGGGTGGCAGGTCAGCTCGGCGAGGCGCCCAGTCAGCCCAGCCCGGGAGGGCGGCCGCCTTTCGCGAACCCCACTGCGCGTGCTGGTCCCAGTTCCCGGGCGCCTGCCTCAGTTTCCCTCTGCGTTGCACGGCCCCCCCCCACCCTGCTGGAAAGCCTGTCCAGCTTCGCCGGGGTCTGGGGTCCTCTTGCCAGCCCCACTTTGGGCCCAGGCTCTGCTGTGGCTAGGCGTGGGACCAGTGGCCCATCAGCCCGGCCCGGGCCCCTGAGCAGGACCGGTGCTGTGGCTGGCGTGAGCGGCCCACGACTCCATCCAAGGAGTCAGTGTTTCCGGGGACGCGCTGGCTCGTCAGGGGGTCAAAGCACTCCAGGGACCATCTGCCGAGAGCCTTCGCACCTCAGGGGTCAGAGTCCCGCCTAGCAGACGCTTTCAGTCCCCGGAGGGACGCCTCTGTGGCCACTCACCCTTCCCAGGAGATCCCACAAGGCCTCTCACCTGGTTCCCATCTCCTCACAATTGGGAGTGAGTTTCTCAAGTCTTTCAGTGACAAGCCCAAAGGTGTGAGGTCACGGGGGCGGGTGGGGGGGGGGCTTCTGGAGGCCTGCAGAGGGCGCCAGGCCCGGAACACGGCCCCCTCCCTGCCATCGGCCCAGGGGCAGGACTGTTCTGCTGCCACTGCTGGCTCAGGCCCCCCCAGGGAGACTCCCAGCCCGGGCTGGCTTAGGGCTGGGTGGGGTCAGCCCCGAGGCAGCCTCCCCGTGGGACGGGGACCCCTGCACTGCAGGCAGAGGGGGCGTGGGAACCGGCCCAGGGGGCCACGGGGTGCGCGGGCCCTGGCGCAGACCCTCACCTCCCTCCGGCTGGCCCCATGGGAGCGGGGAGGGGCGCCTGGTGGAGTGGCCTTCCGTCCGTGCCATCTTCTGCTTGTGCACTGGGACCCTGCACCCCACGGCCGCTCCCACGGACCCTCAGCCCGCCCGACCCCTCACGTGGCGTCCTCGTGGCCAGTGCTGGCCTGGCCTTTTTTTTTTTAGGGGGCTTGGGGGGTTCCTCGTAGGCTCAGGGCTCATCCACAGGAGTTCCCTCCGCCCTTAGTCCCCTGAATGCCAGCTTGTGGGTGTCCCTACGGGGTCCCCAAAAGGTCCGGCTTCGCCATCTGAGGTAGAAGCCGCTTGAGTGGCCAGCGGCTGGGCTGGGCGGTGCCTCGACAGCCAGCGCCGTCTGGAGCCCTGTCTTCTGCCACCAGGAAAGAGACAGCCCTCGTCAGTGTTAACTTCGATCCTTCGTTCATTCGCTACATTGTTACTGAGTCCTGCTACTTTGAAGCGCACACCAGCGCTGGTCTCCCAGGGACTGGCTCTGACAGGGGCCCAGACACTGACCTGGGACTCACAGTGACGGCGAGGAGATGGCCGGGGACACCAGGGTGTGCCCCAGGGAAATCGGTCCTCACTTGGGGGGGGCCGGGGACCCCTACATGAGCTGAGATCTGAAGTCTGCGGCGGAGGACAGGGGCCTTTGACACCAGGCCGTGGCCCGTTTGCTCTGTGGCTGGGGCACGGGTTGCAGTGTGGGGGCGTCCAGCAAGGGGAGGTGGGGAGTAGAGCAGTGAGCAACCAGGACAGTTGTCCAGGGGAGACGCGAGGGGTCCCCGGGCGGCGTGGGTGCAGAGGACCAGAAATGGACACGTCGGCCGTGTTTGTGGAATCACTTTCCCTCCTAGCACACACCGAGTCATGGCAGCCACCGGCTCGGTCCCGTCTCTGGCCTCACGCAGCCTGGCCCGGCTGTGGCTCCCGCCCCTCACTGCCCCGGCCTCACCCCGCTGGCTTCTCCGCGCCTCTGCCCCGAAGGTCTTCTGTTTTCTGAGTGGTTTGGGGCTGAGTCATCCCTTCGCAGGCCCATGGAGGGGAGGTCCAAGGCCCCAGGCAGGTGGGGTCAGATCCAGATTCACACCTGGTCCTGACAGCAAGCACCTGTTCCCCGCTGCCCACCTGTCCTGAGCTCCCCCTGCCTTGTCCAGTGGCGAGCCAGCCCGGAGCGCGGGGAGGCCGAGCTTGACATCACAATGGGCCCGCGTCCTCAGAGGGGCTGGGGGGAGGCGGGAGGGGATGGGGATTTTGCCCCCGAGGGACACTTGGCAATGTCTAGAGCCATTTTGGCTGCCACAACTGGAGTCCAGGTGCTGTTGGCATCTGGTGGGTGGAGGCGCGGGACAGCCCCCACTGTCCCAGCGAGGAACTCTCTGTCCCCAAATGTCGATGGTGCTTTGGGGAAGGGCCCTGAGGTTGGGGGAAGCCCCGCCCCGCCTCCCTGCTGGGTTGATCTTGGGGTCCCGTGTGCTTGGCAGCCTGGCCCGTCTGGGCTGAGAGCACCTGCCCGATACTTCTCCATCTTTGGCGAAGATTTTGCTGTGGGCACTGGGATGCGCTGTTGGGACACAGAGGAGAGTAAGAATTGAATCATGGGCAGGAGCAGGGCCACCAGGGCCAGAGCCCAGCACAGGGCAGTCCCCGCTCTCAGCGGGGTGGGCAGCCCCGTGGACCTGGCTTTGGGGTGGGCCTGGACAAACCAGGCCACGGGGCATATAGCCTGTGCAAAGGCCCTGAGGAGCGAGTGACTCCTTGAGAGGTTAAGGCCCATCTGTCTGAGCTGAGAAGGTCCCCCCGGGGCCTCGGGGTCCCCCTGGGAGCCTGCTTGGACTCCTGGGCGCCGTGGTTCCCCCGCCCACATCTGCCCAGCCTTTGTTCTTTACTATCTCGGGGGCAGAATGCTGATGGACGGCAGGCCACCGACACGGGCTTTCCACATGAAAGCAACGACAGATCCTGGGATCGCCACCCCGTGACACGGAGTGGACATCCCTCAGTCCTGCGCCGTGGCCGGGGTGGCTGCGCTGTCGCTTCCTGGAGCCCGGCCATCCCGCGCGGTCCCTCCGAGGACTGAGTGACCCATCCTAGCACACGGGACAACGGGAGGGGGCGTTCTCCCAGGATCCCGCAGCCCGAGACGCTGGCAGTCAGGCCGTGCCCAGCCACGTCCCCCCCATTCCCTCCCCTCCCCCGCCGCAGGCCCCCAGCCGGGCCGGCCCCCCGGGGAGGGCTGCGGGGGGGGGGTGGTGGGGAAGGATGAGCACTCACTGTCCTGCAGATATGTCCACTTTCTCTGTTCTCATCCCCTGTCATCTCTGAACTTGGCAGATGAACTAACTTCCCAGCGGAGATAATATCCTAGCAACCTCCTGGCCGAGCGGACCGCGGTTAGAGCTGCAAAGCTGTTTACATCGTGTTTTATGGCATCGATGTGAGAGAACTCGGCTGTTTCTGCAGCCTGGGAGGATGGCTCTGCAGACCTTCCAAAAAGTTAGGGCAGCGGGGTCTAAAAACAGATGGGCTGGCTGGCTTTCTAGGGCCGTGAGCTCCCAACGTTCAGCTCAGCCCTGGGAGCTCGGAGGCTGCCGGGCGGGCAAGCGAGCCACGCTGAGGACGGCTGTGGACGCCAGGCTCTCGGCCGCTGGCCCCTCGCGGGGACGTGCGTGTGGCTTGGGGTGGGGGGCGGCGGCGAGGGTGGGATCAGAACAAGACGCGGAAGAGTCCACGACCTTTGAGAGAAGCATCTGACATGAAGCGTAGCACATAGTAGGTGCCCAAGTGTTTGCTGGAGGCAGAAGGAGGAAGCGTATTTCTATGAATGATGACGTTGTGGTGACTTTGTTCTGTTTTTCGTGTTTTTGCAGAGATCCAAGAATAATGCAAAAATACCCATAAATAAACAAACAAATGAGAGGAAGTTCTCGGACGAGGACTCTCAGGCTGACAGATGCTGCGCGGTGACAGCTGGGGGCGTGCAGCCACCAACGCATTTTCCCTGAAACCCGCCCCCCCTTCCCGCCGACCCTTGGCGCTGTGCGGTCTCCCCCTCCGCCGGTGAAGACGGCCGTTCTCTGCGGCCAATCTCTGACGTCGCCGGAGGTCGCGTCTTCTTTTGCAGGAGGGGGTGTAACTGCTGTTCCTTCTCTGAGAGGTCTCTGAGCCTGTCCTTGGCCCTTCTCCCACCAGGCCCTGGGTCTCTTCCTGGGGTCCTCCTTCCTGCTCCTTGCTGAGCGGTCCCGGCTCATGTCCCATCAGTGGTTAAGCCACGCTTTCTAGCCACGTGGTCGTACAGGGACGTCCCCGTGTCACCCACCACCAGCACGAGCATCTGAGGACCAGGTTGAGGCCCCCGGACCTCTCCTTCCTGCCTGGCACGGCAGACTGGCAACACGGGAGCGGGGATCCCTCGGGACCTGGGATGACCCCAGGGTGTCTGCAGACCCCAGATGGACACGCAGCACGAGCTAGTGACAAACCCCTGTGGCTGTTTCACTTTGTAAGGATGTTCTTTGCAACACAAATTTTTTTTTTTTTTATGTTGATGGAGTCCAATTGATCTATTCTTTCTCTTGTTGCTTGTGCTTTTGGTGTTTTATCCGAAAAGGCTTTGCCGAACCCAAGGTCGTGAAGATTTAGTCCCATATTTTCTTCTAGGAGTTTTATCGTGTTCATTCTTACGTTTAGTCTATGACCCACATTTAGCCACTTTTTGCGTATTTTGTAAAAAAACAAAGCAGGGGAAGGTTCAACTGAATTCTTTTGCCAATCCATATCCAGTTGTTCGAGCACCCTTTGTTGAAAAGATGATTTTTTTTCCCCTCATCGAATGGTCTCGGTACTTTTTGTCAAAAATCAAATGACTGTAATTCAAATGGCTACTCTCTGTGCTGTTCCATTGATCTTCAAGTCCATCCCGTACTCATGCCAACGGTCTTACTGTCGTATCTTTGTAGGAAGTTTAAAATCAGAAAGTGTGAGTCCTTCCACTTCTTTCCCCTTTGACTAAATATATATATATATATATATATATTTTTTTTGGCTATTCTAGGTCCAAATGAATATCAGGATCAGCTCGTCAATTTCTGCAAAAGAGAAAAAAAAAAGGCAAAACCCAGCTTGGGATTTGATAGGCATTGCCCTGTATCTCTAGATCACTTAATTTGTGGAATGTTGCCTTCTTAACACTGCTGAATCCTCTGATACAGAAACAGGGAACGTTTTTCCGTCGATTTAGATCGTCTTCAGCGTCTCACATCGCAACAAAGTTCTGCCGTTTCCGTGTGCAAGCCTTGCACTGCTCTTGTTAAATACTTTTCTTCCCCCGTCTTTTATTCTTCCTGCTGTGATCACGCAGGAAGCTGTTTTTCTCAATTCTATTTTCAGACTGTTCACTTCTGCTCGGTAGAGATACAACCGAGATTTTGTTGTCTTTGTGTATTTATCTTGTCTCCTGCCACCCTGATGAACCAGATGATTCGTTCATCATGGGTTCCTTCCTGTTTTCCATATCCAGGGTCCGTATCCATCTGTGGGTAGAACTAGTTTCACTCCTTTGCTAATCTGGATGCCTTTTATTTCTTTTCGGCCCGAAGGCTCGGCCAGGAACCTTCAGGATAACGTTGAGTCAAAGCAGTGAGAAGAGATGCCTTGACTGGTTCCCGCTCTGAAAGGGAATAAGCATCCAGCCTTTCCCGGCTGAGTGGACGGATTACTTAAACACGGTTTTGGTAAGCGCCCTTATCTGGCCGAGGGAGTTCGCTTCTATTATTAGTTCGTGGCGTGTTTTCAACATAAAAGTGCCACATTTTATTCATTGTTTTTCCCATGTCCATCGAGATGAACTTGTGGGTTTTATCTTTCATTCTAAGAATATGCTGTATGTAGTACACTGATTGATTTTCTTGTGTCAGACCAACCTGGCATTCCCGGGATACATGCCATGGTAGTTAATCTTCTTTATAAATTATCATATGTTGCTGGATTTGATTTGCTAGTGTTTCTTTGAGGGTTTTTTCTTTTTCTTTCTTTCTTCCTTCCTTCCTTCCTTCCTTCCTTCCTTCCTTCCTTCCTTCCTTCCTTCCTTCCTTTCTTTCTTCCTTTCTTTCTTTCTTTCTTTCTTCTTTTCTTTTCTTTTCTTTTTTCTTTTTCTTTCTTTCTTTTTTTTTTGCATCTGCATTCACAAAGATTTATGGTGTTTGCTAAGATTCCACTTCAGGGTTTTTTGTTTCCTGCCTCCTCCCCCCACCCTCCCCTCTGGTAACCACTCGTCCATTGTCCATGTCCACGAGTCTCTATTTATCCTGTTCATTTGTCGCTTTTAGGTTTGT
Source organism: Macroglossus sobrinus (assembly GCA_004027375.1). Taxonomy (NCBI): domain Eukaryota; kingdom Metazoa; phylum Chordata; class Mammalia; order Chiroptera; family Pteropodidae; genus Macroglossus; species Macroglossus sobrinus. The sequence continues at coordinate 4,609 of PVKZ01005823.1, read as the reverse complement.
CTCCCACATCTAAGTGATATCGTGTGATTGTCAGCATTTTCTGGCTGATTTCGCTCGGCCTGACTATCTCGAGGTCCCTGCATGTTGTTGCAAAGGGCAGTATTTATAGCTTCAGGTTTTTGCATCGATGTTTTTTGAGATTGGTCTGTGGCTTTCGCAATTTTGTTCTGTCTTTTTTTTTTTTTTGAATGTGGTATCAGTGTCACACGGGCGTTTCGAAAGATTTTGAAACATTCCTACTTTTTCCACGCCCCGAGGCAGTTTCCATGGTGTTGGAATGACACGTCCCCTAAGATAGGGTTGGAATTCCCATGCGAACTTTCTCCTTCAGCACAGAATCAAGGTGCCTGTGTACGAACGTCATTACTTTTTATGGCAATTGGGTCATTTTCTCTTCTCTGCATCTTTTGGGGTTAAGTGTCATAATTCACATTTTCTTAGAAAGCATTCGTTTCGTCCAAGTTTACAGATTCATGCACGTCGAGTTGATCAAAGCATTCTCTGTGGTCCTGTTAATTTTCTCTGTCGGCTGATATATCACTGTTTGTATTTGCTCATTCCATGCATGTGGGTATGTGTATACTCTCATTTGCCTTGATTAATTTCCCTCCAAAGAGTCCGCTTGGCCCACCCTTTCTCCGACGGTCTTGCCGTTTGAGACTCCCCCTGCATCGCCCCCTCCCCGTCTTCCCGCTCTGCTTCCCGAGGTGTCAGCCCCACAACGATGTCTGAACTCTGAGCACTTTCTCCTGCTGCTCCCCCAGCAAATCTCTTCAATGTCAAGTCTCGTCCCCAGGGTCCGGGCGGGAACCACACCCCCCTGCCACTGCCCTTTCTCCTGCTGCTCCCCCAGCAAATCTCTTCAATGTCAAGTCTCGTCCCCAGGGTCCAGACGAGCCCCCAGTCATTTCCGGGCTGCCGTGTGGATGATGGACTGACTGTGGGGGGTGAGAATGGAGGTGGTGGGGCGTCTGCCTGGCTGCTTGCTGCCTTGGTGGTCTGGGATCCAGACCTGCCCCCAGCCCGGAGATGAGGAGCAGGAGGGAGCGTGCCGTGCGGGCTGAGTCTCAGGGCTGTTGGAGATCCACGGTATTTGGGAGTCAAAACGCCTAGCTCACATTGTACCGCCATTGATTGCTTTAAACATTCCTTCCCGGGATCGTAGGAATCGGGCAAAGCTACAAAACCGAAGACAGAGTTGAAATGTTTATTCACAATCTCTCAACTTTTGCCTTAAACCCGTCGGTGGATCTCGGCAAGATCTTCCACGAGAAGGAAAGAATGTGGCTCTGAGGTGACAGCGAATGTTATTAAACAGCTTGGACGTCCCGGACCCCTCAGCTGGCCCTGCTCTGGCCACACACACACACACACACACACACACACGGGCCGGCGGGCATCGGTTGGCTGTGGGAGGGTCTGGCCAGCTCTGATGAGGCCTGGGCAAGGTGCCTGGACCAGGAGGGCTGGTGGCCAGTGGCTCGCTTTCCCCAGATGCTAAAATCCAGCAAAACCTGATACTTTACAGGTGGGTTTTGTGCTCTTTGCCCTGTTTCCTCGGCCATCTTTACATTTTCTCTTTTAGAATGTAGATTGTTCTGGCAAGACGGGGCTTAGTCACTCGGCTTGCAGGCTGCCAGCGGAGAAGGGGCAAGGGGGAGGCCAGCGGGGTCTTCCTGCCGCCCAGCACCATCCACCCGCACCCTCAGGTCAATCTGTGTCCTAGAAGCCCCTCCGCCTGGGAGACACCGTGCTGAGAGCACACTCGGCATCTCCGGCCGACGGTCACTGTCCCCGTTGTTAAAAATCAGGCCACAGACACTGAGCCCACTGCATGCGACATGCCTGGTGCCTGACTCCGAGGCCCCTCACTGCCAGGGCAGTGGCAGGGGGGTGTGGTTCCCGCCCGGACCCTGGGGACGCACGATGCCCCATGCCCGTCCCACGTGACTGCCGACGGCCGACCGGCCCGTCACCTGCCTCCCCCTCCTCCCTGTATCTCACGGTTCCTGCAGTCACTGCGTGTGGCACGGGTCAGGCCTGCTGGTGTCTGAATGAAGGTGCCCACGAATAAAGAGGTTTTTTCTTCTCTAGGGCAGTACAGTACATGTCACCAGCAACTCTCAAATCCCTTAATCTCGTTATTCCTTCCTGGGCAGTCTCCAGACAGTCTTTCATCCTAAAAGAAAAATGAAAACAAAAAGTTTCTTAAATAGCATCTGTTTTTAACCTTGATTTGCATAGAGGATGGTGGGGGTGGTGGCGGGTATAGGGGTCGGGGCTTAGGGGAGAGAACCAGGTTCTTCTGCAAGGTGTTAAGGACTTAAAAACAACCCCAAACAGGGTCTCCCTGAGGCCTACCGTCTGGTCCATCTGCTGCCAGCCCAGGTGACAAGCCCAGGCTGCCTACACCGTCCAAGCAAATGCCGTGACCCTTCCTGTCCCCTTCCCTGCGCCCCAATGTGGGGCAGAGGGCAGCAGGTTCCCGAAACAGAGGCCAGAGAATGCACGTCCCGAGGCCCCACCTCGGTGACACTGATGCTGACGGTCAGCAGGGCTGCCAAGGAGCCTGAATGTTTAGCAGGTGCCCGGGGTCAGGTGGGGATGGGGGTGGGGGTGGTGCTGACGCGCTCCGTCCATGGCCCGGCATTTGGGAAGCACTGGGTTTGGGGTACAGTGAGACGAGGCCGACAAGCCCGTCTCTGGGAAGCTGGCCGGGGTCGGGGGTGAGACAGGGACCCCAGTTTGGAGCCTCATCCAGGGAACAAGGCTGCCCTGGGGCCACGTGTTTCCTGTGGTTCTGCGCTACAGGCGGGGGGCGGGGGGCTCCTGAAGTCTGGCTGGCCGCCTGGCCCGGGAGCCCAGAAGCAGTGGAGCCGGGTTTGAGTCGTGGGTTTGAGTCGTGAAGTACTTGGCTCTGGGACCTCCTCGAACAGGGACAGTAGCGTGTGGCAAAGGAGGGGCTGCTGCTGGAGGCCTGACCTGCGGACCTGCGTGTGTGTCTCCCCTGGGCCTGCACACAGGGGCGCCTGCCCCAGTCCATCGGCCAGGGGTCCCCATGCGGCTCACTCCCAGAGGCCTCGCTGATCCCCACACATACACTTTAAAAAAAATGGACGTGAAATCCACACGACCTAAAATGAACCACTTTAAGGGGAATGATTGGGTGTCATTCTCTGTGTCGTGGGACCGCCGCCTCTGCCAGGTTCACCCCCAAAAGGAAAGCCTTTTGTACCTGTGTGGCCATGGCTCCCCATTTCCCCAACCCCGAGTTCTGGCAGCCACTGACCTGGTCTGACCCAGTCTGCCTGTCCCCATGGGCTGTCCCCATGGCTGCTTGTCCCCGTGAGCCTGTCCCCGTGGGTCTCCTGTCCCCGTGAGCCTGTCCCCATGGGTCTGCTTGTCCCCGTGGGCCTGTCCCCGTGGGTCTCCTGTCCCCGTGGGTCTGCTTGTCCCCATGGGTCTCCTGTCCCCGTGGGCTTGTTCCTGTGGGCCTGTGCCTGTGGGTCTCCTGTCCCCGTGGGTCTGCCTGCAGGTGGGGTCGTGTGGCTTCTTGCACACACTCTTGCGCCCTCACCACACACACACACACACACACACACACACACACACACACACACACACAGCAGAGCAGAAAGCAGTGAGGGGCTGGGGGCAGATCCCAGCAGGAGGAAGCAGAGTCCAACCCCTGAGGAGGGCATGCTCCGGAAGGCCAGGGCCTCTCTCCCACCCGCGGCCCCCACCCCAGGTGAGTGCGGGGGACAGCAAACATCAAACGCATCTCAGATGTCTGGGATGTCGGGATGGATGGATGGATGGATGGATGGGGGCGGCGTGACTGCTGCAGGCCACGGGCCGGGGCTCCGCCCCCTTCCTCTCCTCGAGCCGGGAGGCGGTCATCTGCCCGCGATTTGGCCTTTTATAAATAACTGTTTGGACTTTGTTTGAAAGCTCTGTTGGGTGGATCGCTCCAGGCCCTACTTATCCTTCAGACTGATTTCCTCCTGAAGCCTCCCGGGGTGGGGCAGCCGTGCTCGTGTGATGTGGGGTGGTGCCACCTTCCCGCCAGACAGACACACACGGACTTCAACCAAAGCCAGCTGCGTCCCCGGGGGGCCTGGAAGCCCAGAGACAAGCCCGCCCTCCTGTCCCAGGGAGTGGGCGAGCCACCTCCCGGCCCCAGCCCCTTCCTTCTGGACCCTGCCTGTCCCGGGAGGCCCTAGAATTCCACAGGCCGGGGCGGGCAGGGTGGCGTAGCTACATCCCCTGTCCCTGCTGCGTCTCCTGTCCCAGGAGGCCCTAGAATTCCACAGGCCAGGGCGGGCAGGGTGGCATAGCTGCATCCCCTGTCCCCGCTGCGTCTCCTGTCCCAGGAGGCCCTAGAATTCCACAGGCCGGGGCGGGCAGGGTGGCGTAGCTGCATCCCCTGTCCCCGCTGCGTCGTCCTGTGTGCTGTGAGCATCGTGGGGTCTGCGGTGAGAAGGGGGGCTCCCTGCTGCCTGGAGACAGGCAGGAGCATCTTCCCGCCCCTGCTCTTCCCCAGGCCTCCCATGAGCCACAGGTTCCGGCCAGTCATGGGGCGTGACGCCCTCCTCCCAGCACACACACA
>PVKZ01005822.1:25000-45538 GCA_004027375.1 Macroglossus sobrinus | reverse complement strand
TCTTTACTGTCACCCCAGGGGGACAAGCCAGCCGGGATCTTTATTGTCACCCCAGGAGGGCAGGCCAGCCAGGATCTTTACTGTCACCCCCTGCAGGGGGACAGGCTAGCCGGGATCTTTACCGTCACCCACCCCCCCAGGAGGACAGGCCAGCCGGGATCTTTACTGTCGCCCCCTGCAGGAGAACAGGCCAGCCGGGATCTTTACTGTCGCCCGCCCCCCCCAGGAGGACAGGCCAGCTGGGATCTTTACTGTCACCCCAGGAGGAAAGTAGCCGGGGTCTTTACTGTCACCCAGGAGGAAAGTAGCCGGGATCTTTACTGTCACCTCCCCCCAGGAGGACAGGATAGCCGGGATCTTTACCGTCACCCCCTCTCCCCCCCCCCCGCCTCCAGGGGGGACAGGCCAGCCGGGACGCGAGCGTCAGGGGCCCCGGGGTGCCCGGGGGGCGCTCACCTTCCTGGGCGGCGTGCAGCGCGGGGCCGAAGGGCTTGTGCGCGGCGCGCACGCCGGCCGCGTCCTCGCCGGCCGGCAGGAAGCGCGGCGCGGGCGGCGCGCACAGGTACTCCTGCGGCAGCAGCGACGCGATGCTGCGCACCACCTGGTACTTGGGCAGCTCGAAGCCGCGGCGGAAGCTGGGCGGCTCGGCGTCCGCGGCGGCGGGCGCGGGCTTCGGCCGCTTGGGGTGCGGCTCGGCGAACTCGGGGCCGGCGACGCCCGCGCCGCGGCCGCAGAAGTAGTCCCGCGCCGGCCACGCGCCGTCCGGCTTGGCGGGGCCGTCGGCGGGGCCGCCGCCCGCGCCCGGCGGAGCGGTGGTGGCAGCGGCCGCCGCCGGCGCCCTGGCCCGGGCCTCCGGCCGCTTGGTCTTCTCCGCGGCCGGACAAACGCCGCCTTTGGCGAACATCTCCGATGGTGGCGGCGGCGGCCTGGTGGCCGGAGCCCCCTGCGCCCCGACGCCCGGCGGCGGCGGCGGCGGCCGGTGCGACTTCAGGTTGCTGGGGGCTAAAGTGCTGGGGTCGGTCCCTGGGGTGGGCGCCGCCTTGCCCGGCGCCGGCGGGCCCGGCTTGCCCCGCTCCGAGGGCAGCGTCTTGGACGGCGCGGCCGGCGCCGGCCGGGCCTTGGGCTTGGGGAAGCCGGCCAGCGGCGCCACGTCCTTCCCCAGCAGGGCCGGCGGGCACCCCGTGCGCCTGCTCCGGAGCCAAGCCTTGTTCCTGCAGTTCTTGTGGATGTCGGGGTTGTACTTGTGCTCCAGTCTCTGGTGCATCATTAAGACCTCGGGGTAGAACGTCTTGAAGGTACAGAACGGGCAGGTGATAGTTGGGATGAGACTTTTACTCAAAGAAATGGCGGGGCAGCCGTGAGGGGCCCCGACGGACAAGTTTAAAGGCTTCTCCTGGCACTCCGGGCTTGGCTTGAACTTGTAGTCGGCGGCCATCTCGGCCTTCTCTCTGCGGGCCACCTCGGCCCCGTGGGTGGCCGCGCCCTCGGCGTGGGGCGCGGGGGCCGCCGGCGGAGGGGCGCCCACTTCCGACCTGCAGGCGAGGTGGCTGGCCTGCGGTTCCCCCGCCACCCGCTTCTTCAACGCGTCCAGGTACGCAGAGGCCAGATTTGCGCTCACTTTCTCAGCACTGTCTTCGGGGGCGTTTTTTTTGAAATCCTGAGTATCTCTGTGTACTTGAGAGAGGACAGCGCCGCACAGAACATTCTGAAAGGCAGGGGCCATCCCCTTGAGTTGCTTTGCGGGGGGGCTGCCTTTGACATCTTTGGCACCATCGAAAAATCTTTTCAAATTTTTGGTTTGCGCACTGTCGGCGGGCAGTAGTGCATCTTCGGGCTCCTGGTTTTTCCCCTCGCTCTTGACTTCGCTGGCAACGTCGCCCTGCTTGTCTTTGTGATGTCTCTCCAAGTGATAGCGCAGAGAGGTCTTTTGGGCTGCAGCATAGTCACAGAATTCACATTTGTATGGTTTTTCACCTAAAACAAGAGAGGTCACCACAGGTTTTTAAAAGCATCAGAACAGATCTTTGGAAACTGGAAGAATCTAATACAGAAGACAGGGTTCCTTCCTTTTCCCTTCTCCACCTACGGATCTTTATAACCAGGATTTCTCTGGGGTGTTTGCTCTTTTTCACGCTTACTATACAGAGCATCCAAGCGAGAATACACGTCTTTCATTTAAACGATAAAATGGCAACACTTGAATCTTCCTTAAACTTCACAACAGCCCTAGAGAAGTGAATATTTATTATCCCAGTTTTACAGCTAAGAACACCAGAGCTCACAGCTAGTGACTGGAAGAGATGAAATTCAAGGGCACGCAGCCTTCTAAACCATTGTTCTAGCGGCTTCTACAATCTAAGGGAAAGACTACTACACATATTCTCATTTCATTCTAAACCATAAAAATACAAAGTTGTGGCATTATGACATTAAGGAGGTCTGAAAATGAGTTAGGATACAGTAGTCAGAAACTAACTTCAAAACGGGAATAACAGTTCAAATTACAATGACACTACAAAAATTAAAATGACAGCTGCATCTGCGCAGTATACACACCGTTATTCTCAAACTATTCTGGGGGTCTAGCAGAATATTTAATCAACAACAACACAAAAATCAGACACAGAACTACATCATAATTCTTTTCACTAACGTACCCTTTAAAAAATCATCTATGAAGCTCCTTACCTGTATGCGTTCTGAGATGAATATTGAGGTAATAATTTGAACGGAAAAACTTTCCACAATAACTACATTCTCTTGAGGATGTAAGATGCTTCATTTTGCCTCCATCATCGTTTTTATCTTAAAGCAAAAACAAAAAACTATGTTAGAAGACAGCTCAGGTACATGAATAAAGCTAGTCGACTTAAATGTTCTTGATAAAAATGTTTTTGGAAAGCATAGTCACTTTTATCTTACTGCTGGATAAACCAAAAACACTTAAAACACCCTCAATGTTGTTCTGAGGTTGTCTCAAGTTCTGAAGTTGTAGGGCGTGTGTGTGTGTTGTTCTTCCTGAGGTAGCAGAGAACCCTGTTAGAGACAGCTTTCCCTCTGCCTTCATCACGGGAAAGATCATTAACAGACAGATACACGGGCAGCTTGTGTTCCCTCAACATGGCTGACAGGAGCAGGCTCTGGACAGCTGAACCCAGACCTACACGCACCGGCTGGAATAACAGCTTCTCCGGAGTAAGACTTTTAGAAAACTGAGTCACTATAAATTGCCAATTTTCCCAACCACTGGGAGAAAATTTAGTGTTTTTTTAATTTTAAGATTAGGCAAGTCGCCACTAGAGGGCAGCAAGCACCACTTAATCTGCACCAACAGGTTTGACCTGGGCAAACACCTAGGAGAGTTTGTCCAAATTGAGCAGCGTCTCCACCAGCACTTATGGCCACAGCATATCTGACCAATAAAAATCCATCCTCAGATTACAATGTGTTGAACTTCACACTTCAACCTCGGCTGGATGATCAGGGCACGTATCTTACGTGCAAGGAAGTCCACTAGTGACACCAGTTAAAGGGAGGCTACACTTCCCAGAAACCCCAGCCTTCTGAAAGACAATTAGCTACCCTACAGTGAAAACACCTGCCCCCCAAACGCCAAGTGTTTAAGTTCTGATTTAACCTCCTATTGTAGCTCATATTACATACGTTACAACATGACAACTTCTGAAGTCAGGTCAGCTCTCAAAATTTAGCATAAATAATAAAACTGATCGTTTTGCCTTGAAAAACTGTTATTTCCAACTAGGTCTCTCCCCTGTTCCTTCCTCATTTTATATCCTAGATTATTTACAGCTGATTTTAAAAAGCAGCTTAGCTTACAAGCAAACCTCGGTGACCCTCCAGGGACAATAAAGACAACTGTACAACCTGTCACCCCTAAGCTCCCGAGGAAAAATGTATCCACCTACCTATAAACCTCTACACACCTCTGGGCTAACCATTCTAAAACAGCAGAGACAACTCTCGATCTAAAATGGTGTCATGAAGACTTTTAAAAATCAATTATCCCATGAACACTTATAAACCATTTATAAAGGTTAAAAAAAATTTAAGAAATTATTTGCTTTTCTTTTTTTCTTAAAAGTAAACCTTAAAATCTTAAAAGAAAGCCAGGTAGCTAGTCAATTATAGTAATATAAATCTAGAATAGACCACATCAGAATATAAACCCAGGAAAATCAATTCCCTAGATACAGAACGGCCGGCTTGCTTTCTTGTAATCACACCCAACGAGCTGAGCTGGTAGCTGGGTTTGCACCGTATCGCAATTTCCTACTTCCAGCTATGCGTCAGGATTCATGGTACATTGCATCACCTCCAAGAAGTTATGAAACGCCTTTGTTTTAACAGAAAGGACATGAAATGTCCACATCTACCTGGTTCCTGCCCTTGAAGCATCCCCTTTGGTCCTACAGTGCTGTTCTTTAAAGGACCGAAAACTTTTAATCAATCAGCTACTGATTGTAATCATCCTTGGGAGGCACAAGACAAGGGTCGATGAGCCCATTTTGCAAACAGGGAAATGAGGGCAAAGAGAGGTGAAGCCACACACCATCGGTCACAAAATACCGACCCAGGCCTTGGTGGCCCAGCTGTCATGGGTATCCTAGCCACCCGGCGACAGGGCCCAAATATCCCCCTGACTTTTCTGCCCCCACCACCTACTGGCAGAAGTGACTGGACATTTCTTTCCTGGCAGGGAGCTGGGGCCTCTCTCCCCCGCTCCTGTCATTTCCCCATTATAAGTGCCCCTCAGACGCACTGCCTCTCAGAAGAGTCAGGTAGAAGACCAGAGGTCTGGGCTGAAAGCTTTTTATGATGTCACTAAGGCACCGTAATGTGTTTTCTGGAGTTCTGAAAACGGAAGATTGTAGTTGTCAGTGCTAGGTGTCCTGTGTTGCAGAGAACTTAAAACGTTCTAAACATTTGATATGAAGACTACGCTCGTGTCCATCACGTGATCAGGAAAAAAAACCAGGCACTGGCTTAAAAACGTCAACAGTCCCACGTTATTATCTGGTCTCCCAACCCCGGCGCTGGTGACACCTGGGGCCAGGTAACTCTGTGCGGGGTGGTCCTGGGCAGGGTAGGGTGCCTGGCAGCATCCCTGGCCACCGCCCACTGGGCGCCACACGGCTGTGACAACCACAGGTGTCTCCAGACAGTGCAGCCTTTTAACTCAACCCGGAGAGGGTTAAGTGACTTAGAGTAAGACGGCACCAAGAGCCTGACCTCAAACCCAGCTCCCCGAACCCCCCAACCCGCCAGCACCCTGTGGGGAGTACGGAGGCCGGCGGGGCAGCTTACCCAGATGGAAGCCCTCGGGCAGTCCGTCCTCAGATCCATCTTCAGAACCGGCTTCTCGATCGACGGCTCCGTTCTCGTCCAGCGTGGCGGGCAGGTCCGGAGAGCACGTCCTGGGCTGCCTGCCGTCCACGGGCATGGTCGGCGACTCGGCGTCCATCCTCCTGTCCTTCTTGTGGACCCTCGAGTGCAGGACCAGCTGGTGGTAGGTTCGGAAGGCCTTGCCACACTCCGCGCAGTGCGTGGGCTTCTCCTTGTTGCTGGACAGCTTGGGGTCCGCGTCCCCGGAAGGCACTTCACCGTTGGCGTGCCTGGGCTTCTCCTTGTCTTGGCCGAGGCCCGGACAGCCGCTCTTGCTCGTTTTGGACTTGCCAGAACCTTCGGGATGGCTTTTGTTCGCGTTCCAAATCTCGCCAAGCTCCTCTTTGTCCGAATCGTCGTTGTCGGTGCTCCCTTCCTGCCCCGGCTGCTCCTTCACTTCTCGGCAGACGGCGACCTTGCCCTTGGTGGCCAGCTGCCAGGCCTGGTAGGTGGTGAACGGGTCGAGCTGAGGTATCCATCTGGCGGGTGGCTTCCCGGTGTCCGGGGGGGCTTTGGGTCTCAGGTTTAAGAACTGCAGGAACTCCGCTGCGGGGGCCGGCATCCCCTCCTGCTGCAAGTCTGTTTGGGGACTGCTGCCACCGGAAGCCGTGTCTTTGGTGTGCATCTTCCTGTGATCAATGAGACTTTCTTTATTTGGAAATAGGAAGCCACAAACCATGCAGATTTTGTAAGGAGAGGCGATGCTCTCGGCGGCGTGCTCCTGGACCACCTCGTTGATGGTGACCGGGCTCTCCGAGCCCTGCTGCAGCTTGCCCTTGGCCCCCGACTTGCCGTTGTGCGTCCGCATGTGGTTCTTGAGGAACCACGGCTCCTTGAACCTGCGCCCGCACACGCCGCACCCGTACGTGAAGGAATCCTTGTGCTTCTTCATGTGGATCTCCACGTCGAAAGCCACCCTGAACGTCTGGCCGCACACCTCGCAGCTGAATTCGTCGTTGTCTTTGCCGTTCTTGTCCTTGGGAGGCTCCGCTCTCACCTGGCTCTTATCCAGGGGACTGAGATACTCGGCCTCCACCCGCAGGACCGCGGGCTCACAGAGCGTGGGCCGGTGCTGCATCAGCACGTGCTTGTTGAGGTCTTCGGAGTGGGCGAAGGTCTGACTGCAGAACATGCAGTCCAGGGGCGTGTACCCCTCCATCTGGATGATGCTCTTCTCTTGCGTGGCTCGGAAGGGAACGGCGGTGGCGCCTTTGATGGACACGGCATCCTCCAGCTCCATTTGGCTGCCGAGAGAGTTGCCGATAACTTCCGGGCCGTCCATGTACACCAAGAGGGACTGAGTCGGCATGTTTCCTGTCACTTCGGGACTGTGTAGAAAGCAAGAATCCGGCTGAGGGATCTCTGGAGTTGGAATAAGGCCACTTGTAAGACTTGTCACTCACACCCCCGAGCAGCCCTGGGCTTCAAAACTAGAGCAAAATATCTGTTATAAAAGTTCAAAAGAAATTGTATATTCCTCTAACTTCTTATCTTCAGAAGTCTTAGGAAGCTCAGTGATAATATCACTGGTTCTTTTCCACAAAAAAAAAAAAAAAAAAAAAAAGGCAGACAGACTCTCTAACGCTTTGATTCAAACGTGAGTCAGCACGAAGCCTTAGTTCTCTTTGTCTCCATTGGATGACTCAGCTGAGCAAGAAGTCAATTCCAGCAACCTGGAGACAAGGGATTTCCAAAACCTAGAGGGGTAAAAAAAATAGGAACGGTTGGTTAGCTACAGAGAGAAGATGAGGGCTGGCGAGCATGACTCACAGTGTCTCTTCCATGTGGCGGAGAAGGCACTTCATTCAGCTGCTGCACTTTTAACTAACAGGGTACCATCCTGTAACTGTGCTCATTAATTAAATCATTAACATGTATCCAATTGGTGCACTTATTAAATCACTAGAACTGCATCCTGTTGAGAAACTTAAAACATGCTACTTTAATGGTTTAGATCTAAAATGGGAAGTTTCAGGATAAAAATCGTTAAATTCAGAGGAATACATTTAAAATGCACATGTGGATCCTTATAAACAGCCTCGACAAATCTAAAGACTCTTTAAGAGTTGTGAAAAGATGATGACAATGAAAGACATCACTTTAGGTAAAAATTTAAGACAGAGCTTCGAATTAGCTTATATACAAACACACAAACAAGACACACAGAAACTTCAAAGCACACTGGACAACTACACATACACAAGTCAACAACGTAAGCACAGGAAAACAGGGACCCTTCCCAACAGACAGAATACCTCGGAACGGGTCTCATCTTGACCAAGGGTACCCTCAACAAGCTTTGGTTCATTGGCTATTCCAAACTTCAATCCATTGCCCAAATCCCAGGTCCCTTCTGACAACTCTCTGCCTTCAACAAGTGTCACGGGAGGGCTTCCTCGTCCAAACAATAAATAAGGAAGTACAGACACACAGCCACTCTGTGAATGCACGTTTAAAATAAAATCCTCAACACGGCTGGTTCAGCAGAAAATGGATCCTCCTCCCAGTCTTTCTCTGCCTTTCACATTCTGGATCGGCCAGGTGAAAAATGGAGGCCCAGTCAGCTCAGCGGGCTCTGATTTCTTTAGAAGCTACTGTTCACACTTGGAGAAGAATTCACGTCCAAAGCCAACACCCTCCACCTTTTTACAGGGAACACAGATAGGAAAGGTTTCCTCAGAGACCTCACCCTCTCATTGAAGTCAGTTAATTCTGCCCAAGGAAACAAAAAGACATGCAAACTACTCCCACCACAGGCAACGTTAAAAAGAAAGAAGAAAAAAAACTTTCCTTCTCTCCACTTCCTCAAAGAGCAAGAGCCTGTAAGCTCAGAAGGAAAGGAAACATTTCTTCCCTTTCTTTACACTCTTAAAATAAAGAATGGTCATATTCCTTGGTATCTTTAGTTTGGAATAAACTAGATCTCTAAGTTTTTCTACATAAGACCTTAGATTAAAAATTAGGGTAAAAAAAGAAAAATGTACTGAATGTTTTATCTGAATGTCTTAGGCTTTTGTTGCAATCCCAAGGGAGGATAAACACGACTGCCTACAGGCTTGGTGAGGTACAAAAGAACACCAGTGACCCCTGTTCCAGTCCTGGCGAAGTCACAACCTTCAAGCTGTCACCAGCACACACCTCACATCTTCACCTACTTAATGCAGAGGGTTCAATTATAGGATCACCTCAGAGTTCCAAAATTCTATTGTTCTAATGGCTAGATCTACATTTATAGACAGATACAGTCAAAAGAATACTTTATGACTATGCTCATCAAGACATTAAATGATATTTGAATGTGTGACTGAACATGTAGGTTTCCCTGCAGGCATTCACTCATTCAGCAAATATGGACAGAATGCCGGTGTCCAAAGTAATATTTCAATTCAAGAAATTCACAGCACATATTCTAGAAAAGTAGTTGCCAAACTCTGACAACAGTCTTCCTTGGCCAACAACTCAAGTGACAAACAGGGAAACAACTCAATGAGTTCAGTTCATTACAATTTGAAAAAAGACTGTCCTTTACTTGAGATCTTTTCTATTTTTTGGTGCCAAAATATCCTTCTTAAAAAAAAAATGTAAGTGGCAGTGGCAAATTGTAGGTTTTTTTTTTAATACCCTAATCTGGCAAAATCAGAGTTATCAAAATCAACATTATCTTTGTTTTTTATTTGTTTTTTAGGAAATGTGACTCGTCTGTAACATTAACTTTTGGGGAATTCCACTTTTTTATAAATCTTTCCCAAACAGACACCAACCCTGGATTAGACACACGATGTGCATAAGTAAGTCCCTGTTACTGTGCACTCAGCTAGTAAACTCTTGTAAGCTTCTCACACAGGACCTACAGGAGGCACAGTGGGAAAAAAATCTTAGGAGAAGGAGCTTTCCATTTGGGGGAGGGTGAATAAATAGGATGGAAGCCTGAAGATGAGGAAGATGAGGGGAAGGATGGCCTGGGCCGGGGAACCTTCCAGAGAGCCCGGATGGGGAAGACGACAAGACCCTCCCAGACGAAACTGAAGCACTTCTTCCTCCAAGGACACTTCTGACACATTCTGAGAGTCACTCGCTCTGCCCAACTGTCCCAAGCCCTGGACTGTCCTGGGTCACAACTCATCCAAGAGATGTGAAAACCCTGGGCCACCCATCGAAGTAAGATTCCCCGAGCACAGACCCTGTCGCCTTGTGCCCGGGAGTGAGTCCCTGGCTCAGGGTTAGGCCCCGGACAAACACTACAGCCAGTGCAGGTGTGCAAGCAGTGAGTGTGCGCATCTCTGGCCACATAACTGATCTCATGCTGAAGCTAGCTGGAATGTTCACCAAAACGTCCACTTAGCTCTCGACGGCTGCCACCTAATAATTACCATTCTCCACAATTTTAAGAGTGTGATTAAAGAAAAGAACCATTTAATCACTCCATAAAGCTGACCAGCACGAGCAAGAGCGCATCGCTTGGGTTCTTACTGACCCAGCACAACAAAACATGGGCCACGCTAAGGAACGCTGACAGCAAATGCCCCCAGCTCCTTCCTGCCTTAGAAACTCCATGGACAAAGAATGCTTGCTTCAACTCTAAGTCAGGATCTCCATCACTTAAAACCAACCTGCTAAACAAAAATCTTTAGACCGACTGTAATAGACTTCAATAATACCAACCGTGTGAAGTGTGTGTGGGCGTGCGTGCACACAGCCTTCCAGAACCCTCAACGCTCCCCACGTGGAGCACACAGGAACCAGCAGCGCACCGATGACACTGCTGATAAAGTAAATTGTCCCCACGAACAACTGGAGGGCGAGAGAGGACAGTAACCCCTCACCCTCAGACTAAGTGCTTTTGGTCTGCAGAGAAGTGAGCATTCTGAACACACTACGCTTACTCAAAGGCACTTAGCAAAATGTGTTTCAATATTAAAAATTTTTTTTTCTAAACCTTTAACTCAGGTAAATGAAATGACAGCACTTATCCCTCTAGCCACATACCCCAAGACACCTAAAGCAAGAGGCTGTTCAGTGGAACCTTACATTATGAGAAAATACTAGGGTTTGAGTTACATTGTGATTACTTAAATTTACCACAACATAATTTTTGAAAAAAAGCAGGAACCAAACTGCTGTATAACTGCCTAAAATAGAAATTTAATGTTCATTGGGTCATTTCTTCTGTTTTTTTGTTAAGCAGATACTTACTTGTGAGTAAACCTATTGTAAATTCTGTCAATATCTACAGTTCTTAAAATTAGCAAATATTATACATATGCAATGCTTAATGACAAGCACAATAATTTGTGTTTAAGCATTAACAAATTAGGGATAAATGCCACCACGCTGCCAGTGGCTGTGAACTTTTCAATATTGTTCTTCATGTACAAAGGTAGTCAAACTGTTAACCTTGAGAGAGCATAGCCCTACTTCACCTGAGGTCATCTGAACATTTCTGGATGGGAAATATTCATTACCATAGTGTGAAGCAATAAAATAATCAAAGTCCTCAAAAACTGTCAAAAACACATAAAAATCCTATTTATAAGCCATGTAATTTGAAGTATCCGGCAAATCCACTAGCTCCCCTCCAAACCCTCACTTACTTAAGTACCCAATTAAATGATCATTAAAACATTCTACTAAACAAACTGCCACTCGCTGACTAATTCATTTGTACTCTTTAAACTGCAAAATTATCTCCAAGATCTGGTTAGGAAACATGTTTTTTCTTAAAGTTTCCCTTGTATATTTTTCATATACTACTTCTTCCTAATCTGCCAAGCAGAGAACTCTACACAGTAATTTACAGTAACAATTAAAACCTGTAACTTTAAATCCTTCAGCACTATTTCAAGGAAATCACTAAGGTCACACCCATGAGCTTAAATGGTCAACCCCTACACATCCCTGATACAGCTGTGGATAGAGGTTTAAAGTTAACAGAAAGAAAAAGATTAAAATACTCAAAGTTGATATTGAGTATTACAAACTAAACTATTTAAAAGCAAATGAGTGTTCAAAAGCAAAGTTTGGGAAGCTCCTATAGGACAGTCTCGTTTTCTTGAAATTATAATGGAAGTGCTTGCTCAGTTCTAAACAGAACTAGAGACCAAAGTTAGTACAATAAAAATGTAATATTAGTGTATTTGAATGTCATAATTAAAAGCTCTGCCTGATCATTCCAAATCAATTAAAGTTAAAGGATCTTACATAAACTTAAAGCACCATGTATTAGTTTTAGTTTCAGTATTATTAATATGAACAGATACTGGTCTGTAAACTGGCTTTTAAAAATTCCATCTTGACCTAAAAAAGGGAAATGGATTTTAAAAAAAAGAATTTTAATTAAGCATTATTAAGCATTGCTATCAGTGAGTTTCTATTACTACGACTTACCCAGTTCTACCCTAAATAATTTGATAAGATTTTAGACTGATTACACCAGACTGGGAGTGATTTCAGAGAACTAATAAAATAAACTGTTCTATCTTTACCTATATTCTTTAACTCTCCACAAATAAAACACTAAATGTGTATATGCAAATATACAAATAATTGTTCACATATAGATATACAAATAACTATAAACATCCATTATACCACACCACTACCCTACACACCTACATTGCTTTTTCTACAAGGCCAAAAGGTGAGTGTTCCTAATTGTACCCAACTTCACTAACTTCAGATTAAATAGACACATAGCAACACCTTTTAAGGCAAGAGATCTTTAGAGACATTTAAATAATCCCCTCCCTATCTTTGTTGAGCAAATACTAAAGTTGTATGTCTGGCTCTTTCAAATCACCTGTTTGCTTACTAAATAAGGGGAGAAAAAAAGAGTCTCCTTCCAATTAACACAGTCACTGTTTGTTAGATTTACATACTCCACAACAACAAAAAAAGTATCCACTGATTTGGAAAAAAAAAAACACTTCCTGTATAACGAAACTATTCTGCAATTATCCAGATTTGATACAGGTAGGAAAAATAAAACTAGTATTTCTCCTAATATAATAATTATTCAAGAACAAAACCTACGTGGAGTCTCCATCTCTAGGCCATGTAACTACATTTTTAAATTCAAACGGTTTTCTAACATTAGAATATAATAAACACCAATACACAAAACACTGTTAAGAACCCATTTAAAAAAAAAAAAACAGCCTCTGACTCCAGGGTAAATCTCTGCGGAGGAAGTGTGTCCTTCAGAAACTGGGGTAAATAAAACTTCAGAACAAAAGCTGAGGAATTAAACTAATTCTCTCAGACAACTTATTCAGCTGTCTTTTCAGGTTTAGTAATTTTATTTCTCAACTTTATCATAAAATTACCAAACTGACCCCAAATTTCCAGTAACTCAGTTATGTTGTTACCCTGGGCAGGAAGTAACGGGGATGTTCAGAACAATCAGTCGACAAATGGTCGAATGCAAAGTTTTCTCATGAGCTTTCTCCAATGTTAGGCACACGAGGGCAACTGGTGGTGGCAGCTGGCTGCCAGGGGCTGCCCCGCCAGTTATCTGGAAGATAGATTTCTATACAAGAATCGAGCTTGCTCATCACGAGCTGCAGATTTTAGGAAAGATGGTCCCTGAACTCTCATTTCCTCAAAGTCAGAGTCCTAGCTGCCCTCCCGGTCTCACTTCAAAATCCTTTGCCCCAAGTTCCACCAGCAAGCCACCTAACTGTGTTTAGGGGAAAAAAAAAAGAATCCCAATAACCTTATTCCTAAAAGCCAGCATTTCAGTCAGGTTGTTTTACTGTGCCTAACAGGAGCTCGCTCACTCACTAAGAGTGATCAAGCTTCCCTCGCCCAAATTTAACAAAGTTCCTGTTTTCTTTGTGTAACTCATTCTTTCTTCCCTGTGCACTTAGTCAATTCCCCTTCCTCCCAAAGCATGGAGATGAGGTGTACAAACCCTGCCTCTTCCCACCGCCCCAGGTTGCATTTCCATGCTGCAAATAAGCCCTTCACTCTTTGGAATATGTAATAAGACTGTGATTCCTTTAATGCTTGCTCTGTCAACACCTAGGTGTTTATTTTGCAATACTCCTCAGTCATTTCAAAACTATTCTGCATATTCCAACTGCAGTCATTTAATTTAAAATCGCATGACATTTGTTTTATTCTAATGGAATGCCCCTCAGTAAGTAGCTAGAACTGTCTGTTTTTATTCCTACTGTGTAATTTCAAGGCGTGGAGATAACTAGCCATTGTTTAGTACCCTGGATTCACCTTTCCACTTCACTTACTAACCATACTGCTACAGAATTAAAGTGAAATAGGGAATTAGGAATAAAGAATTTAAAACAAGCCATAGCCAGCAACCTCAAAAACCGTAACTCCCAGGCCACACTGGCACCCATGAGAAGGAACAATCAGAATTGAATTTTTTGTTTTAAATGGAAACTAAGCTTCATGTAAAACATAAAAGAGGTCCAATCATTACAGCCCTAAGTGTCAGATAAAAGCATATCCTTTTTTAAGTAGATTGTAAGCAGTCAAGAGCCATTAAAACTACTCAAAAGTTCTTATCAGCCAATACCATGTTTGTGACAACCTCAAGAAAAGAATGTAATTTTGTAAAGTGGGAAAACAGCACATCCTTCGGGACCCCTGAGGCTCTCATCAAGCGTTTCAGAGCTAAGAGTGCTCGGGGGTTGGGGAAAGGCAACCCTGCTGTGGCAAAAACATGCCATTTTGTCATAAATACTGTTAGAAGAGTGATTAGCATTTTTCTGAAATGAGGTGAGGGGGCTCTGTCCTTGCCAGGCCATTATACTCCTTAATTATTTCATCGGCTTGTAAGTGACTTGTTGATTAAGACTTCTTTTCTGATTTCCTCTTTTAAAAGAACCACTGGAAGCAAAAAATTGGGTTTGCTATTCTCCCCAAGTTCCACTGCCAAAAACGGAGGCTTACAAGAGTATGCAAATGTCCCTCCACCTTAAACCTTAACAGCACAGGCAAAGTCAAAACCTTCCCTCCTCCCTCTCCCGGTTGAGGGGGGGGGGGGATCAAGCTATTATCTAAATAGATTATTCTTCAGATTAAGGGAGAAAATATTTTCTACAAATTTTACCGAAGTGGTGTATCAGTTTCTTTCTTGAGTAAGAAATAAAAGGGAATAATATGAACCCAAGACAACTGCTAAACTTCCATCTCACAGATTATTCAAAAAAACAGCAAAGGTCAAACTTCACAAGCAACACGCTGTTGTGAAGATAAAAGACTGAAAGAAGTAGGACAGTAGAGAAAAAGTATGTGTCCCTCACCTAGAAAAGTCAATCTTTCCCCCTACTTCCTCCTCCAGCATGCAAATCAACGTACAGCTAACAGAGCAGTCTTCCTCCTCACACCAAATAATTAAAATTCCAAAGAATTGGGTAATAAACCCAAACAGGCCGAATACATTATAAGTTTGTTTTGTAGCTATTGGCTTCTGGATTTTTAAATGAGGCACTGCCTCTAGAATTTAATACTTATATAACTGATTAAAAATGGCAGCAATGGAGGGAGGGTGATTTCGACCAACACACCAGGATTAACACACACACACATACACACAGTACTGCAGTCTTTGGAATACTGAACAAAACAGTATCTAAAATAAATATGACTTCTCAGAAAAAGTCATCTACCATTAAGGACACACCTTAAAAGTTCTTAGCACACATTAACTAAGCAAGCACAAACTAGTGGTTTGACTGTCATATTTTCAGACAAAAAGCAATTAGGTTATATTACTCTGCACTTGTCACTATAGAGACTCAGGGCTTTTCAGAAACTCTAGATTACTAATTCCCAAAACATTATAAAATTTAGTATTTTATGTCTTATTTGATATCAAGGCAGCCCATCCATTCCAGGGGAGAAAAAAAAGCAAAGTATAGTAAAAGAACATGTTAAATAGACTTGACACAGAAAGGAGAAGGTAAAGGCCTCCTAAGACCCTACCTAGTGGCCAGGCCTGGCCAGCAGCTGTTGTTCCCCTGCCTTTCTTTTGTTGAGCTTAATCTCATGTCAACTCATTCAACCAACTCAAAAGCGATGAAGACATAATTGAATCAACCTGAACTAAATCAGACCTAGGCTTCTTAAAACATACAGCTTAATGGTTGCAAACGATCTAGAGAGCCGGGAAGCCGGCCAGACTGTAGTATGCGCGCTGGCCAATAACACACGACCCCAAACTGGCCGAAGGACCACGACAACCGCCATTTAGCACACGTTCAGGAATGTTCAACGCTTCAAGCCCTACAGGCTGGCTCGGAAATATAAATTGAGACTCAAGGAATTTCCAAGGGGAATGACACACCAAAGCCTTAAACTCCGAAGTGACTTTCCTTTTCTTGAGGGGGGGAAAAAAAATTAAAAGAAAAAAAAAAGTTTCTGTGGCTCCAAGTGTGAACAGACTACTGAGGTCCCAGAAGTGGCCATTAGTGGCTCTTTACTGCCCCTGGAACTAAACCTTGAGGAAAACGCCCCGCCTGCCCGCCTGCCCACCCCACCCGCCCAAGAATGCGGCTTCCCGTCCTCGGTGGCCCTACCCCAAATCCTAAAATGTGGGTTGTTCCCACCCGGGACCCGAACATCTGGGACCCGCGGCGCGCAGGTACCGGCCGGAGCACCTCGCAGGCCGGATCTCGCCCGCCCGGAGCAGGACGGCCCAAGGCCGCCCCCAATCCAGTGTCCCGGGCCCCCAGCGGCGCTGTCCCCTCCTCTCCCCTCCCCTCCCCACCCCGTGTCCCTCGCATTTGGGGGCCAAATCCAAAGTGAAGAGGGCTCTACATCTGAAACTGCGCGGTTTCGCCACTCAGCGCCCGCTGGCAGAAACTTCTCTTAAAAAAATAATAATAATAATAAAGAAGATAGAATCACTTTTGGACTAACGCTTCAATCCGTCCTGCCCTTTGGTGTTCCTATTCTGCTTCTGGCTGCCTTTGGGTCTCCCACTGGAATGGAGCGGTAAAGATATTCTTTAAGCGTTTAAAGGTTATTTTTAAGTTTTCAAAAAAATCTTTAAAATTAAAGGGGAGATTAAAACAATATCATCACACATCCAGGAAACGCAGCGCCCGTTCACCGCCTGCTCCGAGATGGACATATCACCAGGACCCCCGGGGAAGATGTGGGGGCGCCCGGGGGGCTCGCTGGGGTGCGCATCGGGGTCCGTGGCCAGGCCTGGCCCCTCCCCCGGCCCCTAGCGACTCGCCCTCCGCCCGGCCCGTGTGGACGGTCCCGGCCATTGTTTGCGGGGGACGCCTCTTAGGACGCATTGTTTTGGCTCTTTCCAACTTGCTCCGGCCCCCGCCTCCCCCACACCCGAGTGGGCAAGCGGGGAGACCTGCCCGGCGGGGCCACCCAACTTTTCAGGAACAGCCCCCCACGCGCCCACGCTCGCAGCCCCCGGGCTCTCTCCGGCCATCCCCTGGCTCCAGACCCGGGGAGAGGGGACTCCCCCGCCCCCGAGGCATCGCGACTATTTCCAAGAGTGAGTGTGATGGTAAAACACTGTACACGCCGGGGGCTCGCCCGACACCTTCTCGCCGGGTGGGGAGGGGGCGCCCTAGAGGAGCGGACTGGAGTTGGAATTGGGGTGGGGGGGCAGGCGGGCCGACCATCCGGGAGACGGGGCGAGACAACGAGCACCGGAGACTCGAGCGCGGGCTCGGGGGGGACGCCCGAGGGGCGAAGCGGGGCGCCCCCTCGGGCCCGGCGCGGGCGGGGGACGCGCCCCCTTTACCTGCGGCTCCGGCTCCTCGGCCATTTCCTCGCTCGGCGGCGGCCGGGACTGAACTGACACCACACGAGCGAGCCGAGGTTTGAATGAGGAGGGAGCAGGCGAGGAGGGGAGGGGGCGGGGAAGGCAGGAGGGAGGGGAGGCGACGCGGAGTTTCTCTCGGCCTTTTGTGCGGACACCTCCCGGATTCCGCGCCCGCACCGGCCCCCCGAAAGAGACGGGGGACCACCGGGCGAGGGCGAGGCCATCCCCCCACGGCGCCTCAGGGCCTTGCGCCTTGAAGACCCCCCCCAAAAAAAAGAAGCGTCCCCACCCCCACCCCACCCCCGCCCGGAGGATTTGGGGGCCGGGCTCACCTCGGGCGCGGGGCTAAGGTGAGCGGGGCGGGGGTGCGCACGGGGGGCAAAGGCGCGGGCGCCCCCTACTCGTCCGCGCGGGGACAGTGCAGGCGCGGGGGGTCCCTAGAGCCGCCGGGGCGCGGCGCGTCCGGCGCTCGGGGACTGTTGGGTCAGAAAGTGCTCTGGGAGCAGCTGTTGCGCCCTCCCGCGGCTCGGCCGCTCGGAAACGCCCCGCCTCCTGCCTTCACCGGCCGCGCGGCCCCGCCCGAGGGCCCGCCCCCGGCCCACGTGACCCGCGCCGGCGCGGCCCCGCCCCGCCCACCGCTGCGGGCTCCGCCCCCGGCGCGCGAGCGAGCAGGCGGGCGCGCGCAGTGCCCGCGCTCGACCGCGAGAGGCCCGAGCGCGCGCGCGCCTTGCACCGCCCCCACGTCCCCCGCCTCCCGCCATCCGGCTTAACGTGGTCCGCGCGCGCCCGGCGGTTCCAGTGACAGGTACGCGGGGAGGGGGCCACGAGGGCAGCGCGCAGGCGCGATGGAGCCAGGCCCTCTGCCTCGCCGCCTCCCCCTCCCTTGCAAGGTGTGCCCCGGCGAGGGGAGGGGCCGGTAGCCAGAACTCCTGGGTCATCCAGAATTAGCAACAAAAAAGCTTTTACACCCATTTGGGTGGGTTAAAAGGCAGATGTGCACAAACAATTTGTCAAATTTCCTTCAAGTATGAGGAAGGTCGATGAGATTAAGACGATTAAAGTGTTTTTTAATGAGTATTTCATAAAGCTATCCTTTGTTATTTCTCTGAGAGGGCCGGGCTTTCGCTATTATAATTTGAGATTTCTAAACTTGGCCTAGGTTCCAAGAATCCACTTGGCTTTTATAGAAATCCACGTGAATGAAACCAGGCTTAAACTGAGAACCAAAAGGAAAAAAAAAACTAGTCTTTTCCCCTCTTCGTCACGCCCAACTCATTTAAAGCATTTCCCTACTGTTCTTTTTCTTGCTCAGAAAAAAAAAAAAACAAAAAGGTTATGATTCCGAGCACTGATGTGATTTCCCCCATTTAATTAAGTAAGCTCCAAGAAGGAATCATAGAAGCAACAAATCACAGCCACTAAGTTTTCTGCCCCAAGATGCAAACGAATGCAAATGTAAACAGCTCTGCAAGTCACCACAAACAAAATCGCTCAGTAGCAACAAGGTCTAAGAGGCAGGATCCTCATTGTTCTCAGGGAAACGATTATTTGTCAAAACTTTCCCTATTCCTACTGAAAAGTTTGGATTCATTTTTTTTTGGGGGGGTGGGGGTCGGTGTATCTAAAAATGGGAAAACTTAAAACAAAAATGGCATAGTATATATTTAATAAACAGGACCCAAAAAAAACTACATAAATGTGCTCAGCTGGTGAGCAATGCAATCCTTAATAAATAGGAAATGGAATTTGAGAGACAGACTCTTAGCAAAGGGGAAGAATTTCCAAGTGTGATGTTTTGCTGTCATTTTATATATAACTACTAAGCCCACATATGGTCTGGTTAGTCTTTTATAAAAAGGAAGTGAAGCAATTACTTACTCACACTTAATTAATTAGCGCCAGAAGTAGGTTCTGAGGCCAGAACTTTTTTTTTTTTTTTTTCACTCAAGTACACTGATTATTTCGAGTGCTAGGGGTTCCTTTTCTCAGGGAAGATGAATACTTCCCTTTAAAATATTTTTTTAGAGCCTTATAAATAGTCACATCTTAAAACATAGTCCAAAGACATAATACTCTTCATAAACAAGCAGCTTTATTGAATTTAAATGACTTCCAGCATCGCTCCTAAACAAAGAAAGTATAAACTCGTGGAACCAGGTTGAGTCTTAACCTAAGTGTAGCCTCACTCTACATGTTAATGGATAACCTTTGAACTCCGAAACCTTGAATGCTGTAAACACAATAAGGCTGATAGTTAAAAAATCCTTCTATCAAAATTGAGCAAAAAGAATCCAAACTTTTCCGTAGGAATAGGGAAACAATCAAAAGTTTTGACACGTAATCGTTTCACTAAGAACAATGAGACTCCAGGCCCTTAGACCTTGTTGCTACTGAATTATTTTCTGAGCAAAAACGGCTGTGCTTTTCTTTATGCCCTCCCTCACAAAGCTACTTACTACTTCCAGCATAATAGCATCATATGGTTTGTTAGCTACTGTTTCTCTCTCCTCCTGACCCCCCCCAAAAAAAACCTTATTATGTATAGCTTTTAAAATTGAAAGATAATTGTATTAAATGATTTATCTCCTAAGAGCTTTATATGTGATTTTTATGTTTGAGCAAAGAATTACAAAGAACCTTATTCCTGGAAGCATGCCAGCAAAACTGGGAAATCATTGCAAAATTCTGCCAGCGACTGAGTGCTGGGTTACAAACACATACTGTGTTTTTAAATGGACATAGAGTGATCTGAATTTGCTCTAAGGGCGTCTGAGACACATTTTCCTTTTAGAATGTAGCAACTCAGACTTTAAGATGGATTTGGAAAGCGTGTATAGTTAAAAAATTAAAAATGGGAACTCCAAAAGTAATAAGAGAACACTGGAATACTCACTCGGTTTTGTAATACAAGCTAAGAATTCATATTCTTACTGTGAAATGAAAATTGAAAATCGAACGTTGGTCTACAGATACTTAGCTCCACCCATGAGTAATCCTGTTTTTGTCATCACCCCCTAGAGCTAGACAAATTCTAAAGGAATCAGGTGCCGCAGACACAGGCAACACAAACAAAACAGGGGACCAGAAATGTCCCTTCAAATGTGAGCTGATGCTCTCTAAACATGTTACCCGAGAAAAGGGCAGAAAAAGCCCCACTTCACCCCCTTTGTAATGCGACAAACCTCAGCTACACCTCATTTTTCACAATTATCCAAACAGACCAGCCCTCCTCAAGATACACTTCCCAGTCTATGCTTTTTTAAAATCACACCATTATCTCTGATTTAATCCTAGTGATCTGAGACCTCTTCTTTTAGCTAGCTTCTGATTTTTCTCTCCAGATCCTGCCTGCCCCAGCAATCCCAGATCTAATAACA
>PVKZ01005822.1:0-22500 GCA_004027375.1 Macroglossus sobrinus | reverse complement strand
GGACCCGGGAAAGACAGTGGCAAGGGCAGGTTTTTGACTCCAGCTGCTGTAGGATGATGTCAGATGGTCAGTTCTCCGTTGCCATTTTATTTAGCTACATCGACAGCACTTGGTAGAGTCCATCCCTTCCTCTTCCTCTTCCTCCTCCCTTGACTTGGGACATCAGGGTCTGCTCATTTGCCCCAGTCCTCACTGGGCTGGTTCCTTCTCAGTCCCCTGGGCTGGTTCTCCCCTCCCTGACTTCTACTTTTCAGTGCCCAAGGGCCCAATGCTGGCACCTTCTCCGTTTCTTATTTATTCCCTAAGTGATTTCCTCCAGCGCAGTGGCTCAAAATGCCATCTGTAAGGCTCCTAAACTTATATATTCCTCACCCAGACCTTTCCCCGTGACTCCCAAAATTTCCACCTGCCTACTGCTTCATCTCCACTGAGTTGTCCAGTAATGAATTCTAGATTCTGAGACCTTCTCCCACAACTCGCCACCACCCATGGACGTGTACCATGGAGCCTTACGAGACTCTGCGGAAAGTGAATGTCGATGGAGATGAAAAGTGGGTGGAGAGATGGTTTAGCCACCGACATCAGGTCACGCGTTCCCGCCAGGCACCCCCAGCGCTCAAACCCATGCGGTTACACTCCCTACACACTGTACCACCGCAGTTATCTGTCCTCCTATGAGACTCTAAACTCCGTAAAAACAGACGACACTGTCTTGTTCTCTGCTGCTATCTCCAAGTCTGAGCCTGATGTCCACCTACAGCGGCAATCTATAAATGCATTCAAAACAAACGCATACAGAAACGAATAACGATCCACAGAACTCAGACGGAGCGAGGTGAGTTCCGGTGGAAAGGGACTCGAAATGTGGATCTTCAGAGCAGCCACCGGCATCTTGGCTCAGTTTCCTCGTGTGTAAACGGGGATTATAACCCCTGCCCGGTCTGCCTCACTGGCTGGTTGGGTCACCCCTCTGTGCCTTACTGTGGGGGTGGGGGGAGCTCTGTGCTGCACACCAGCAAAGGGTTGTTTATAAATATTTGTGTACACACACACACACACACACACACACACACACACACACACATATTGACTCGTCATGAATGCATTTGACCCTTGAACAACGCAGGTCTGCACTGTGCATATCCACTTACACATGGGTTTTTTCTCCAATATGTACAGGGCTGTAAATCTATTTTCTCTTCCTTATGATTTTCTTAACATTTTTGTCCTAGCTTACTTTATTGTAAGGATGCAGTATATAATCCATATAACAGACAAAATATGTTATTGGCTATATATGTGTCATTGGCTATTCATGTTTTCGGTAAGGCTTCAGGTGAACAGTAGGCCGTCAGGCGTTAAGTACTGGGAGAGTCAAAAGTTATACACGGATTTCTGGCTGCAGAGGCACGGCACCCCTGAGCCCCGCGCTGTTCAAGGGTCAAGTGTAGCAGGTATCAGCTTCCACAGAGGGCTCTGTGTAGGACTCATCTGTGAATTCATCCGGCGCTCTAGTCTCAGCTGCCCTGGTGACACTTACATTGGACCTGGCACCCGAGAGGCTCCACATTTGCTAGAAGAACAGTCAGAATCTGTAACCTCGCTGTCCTTTTTCTTCCCCCTCTCCCTTATGAATAACACAAATGGCCTAGTAAGTTGTTTGTATAGTTGCTCACTTAGGAATTATTATTTTATTTTTTTATTTTCCGTAATGAATCAGACCGTTAACTCCATCAAGAGTGCGGATTTGTCCAAACTCACACTCGGCCATACCTTCTGCGTTTCTCCACCCTGGAACGGGTCGCGTGGACTAGAGCACTGATATTTGGAAACACTTCTCTGCCAACAGCAGGGCCCGTGTGGCAGGAGGCTAGCTGATAAGCGCTGCCATGTATTACACTCTCGATGTGTGCTTTTTACTCCGTCACTCATTCAATCCTCCTAAGGACCCTGCTGCGAAGGAGGGCCTGTATTTTCCCACTTTTGTAGATGAAGGACCTGGGCACAGGGGGAATCCCATGACTCTGCCAGGCCCCGGTCTCCAGCCTCAGCTCCTAACTCCCCCTGTATCCCCAGCTCCTCGAACCATGCCAAGCACATAGTAAATGTTCATTAAACAACCAGACAAAAAAATGAGTAAATGCACACACGTGCCCGGCAGCAGACATCCACTATCTCTCTACATTCTCCTCGTAACACAACCAAATGACTATGTTTAGTCTTGCTTTACACGCAAGAGGTTAAGTATGCCTCCAGCCAACAGAATATGCACACCTGCGTTTTTCCCCCACAGGCTGGGTGGGGGCACACCGGCAAGGTACGTGAACTCTTGTGTTTACAGTGCCCCCATTCCAGCAGAAATGCAGACGAGCACATGTCTGTCACACTGATCTTTCCAAAAGTCAAATCTGATTATGGCAGGGCCGGGCCTCAAACTCGCACGCCCTCTCAGGGCAAAACCAGAATTCCAGACGACATGCAAGGCTGGCAGGAACTGGCAGACCCCGCGAAGGCTCTGGATTTTACTCCAAGGGCCCCCGGGAAGCCACCGAAAGAAAAGGGAAGAAGCAAAATCGAAAGAACTCCTGAACTTCACGGCTATCGCCTCAGAGATCTCATCCTGGCCAGACAAAGAGGACATGGAAAACTTGACGATGCCGCTGTCCTTTAACTTCGTGCGGACAGACAGACAGACACCTCCCTCCTCAGTGTCCAGCCTACGACCGTAAGAATCAGAGCTGTCACTGATGAGAACGTTTGGCGCTGGGCCAGCTGTCATCCCAGCTAGCTTCAGTCACCCTTTTAGTCATTACTGCCTTTTCTTTAAAAAAGAAGAGACAGACTCGGGATGGCTAAGTAGCCCGCCTGACGCCACAGAGCTAACACTTTGTGTCCCTACCCTCCAGGGGCCAACGGGCCATCTGAACCTGAGGTCAAACCTCAGCTCTGCCACCAACCTAAATTTCCTCACTTCTAAAAATCTACACCGATGTACATTTCTAGACACTCTATTTCCTGAATGCTCACCAGTCGACCGTGTGCAACTCTGGGGCAAGGGTGAAACATCCTCACCCTCACCCTCCTCCCCTCCCCCCATTTCTGGACCAGCCAGCGGTTGACTTGGCTGCCCCCGGGCTAGCTAGTCCCCTCCCTCCTGGGTCACTCCCTTGCATTCTTGGTGGACCTGTACTTGTCCGTCTTCCCCAATACATTGCAACTCTCCTTCATGCAAAATTCCCGTCCCAACAGCAATGAGCAGAGTGCTTTTTGCATAGAGCTGGGAGGCAACAAATGTTTCTAACACGGAGGTGTCCTGGACCAGGTTTTGCAGGCCTTTCCATGGCCTAGGAGCTAATCAGTTAGTAAATCTACAGACCCTACTATCATCCCAAAGCTCTCTGACAGGCACCCTTTCCTCTCCATTCCCACTGTCCTTGTTTCTCGTTTTCTTCTGATCTAATATTCTCATAACCAGTTCTCCTGAATCTGTCTTCCTCCTAGCCCAGAACAGTTTTTTTCGAAACCCCACTAATAATCTTTTTTTTTTTTTTTTTTGCCCTGTGCAAAAAATCTCAAATGTGACCAAACTAAGTCAAAATAAGTTCCCTCTCTTAGCATGTAAAACCACACCGGGGCCCCAGCCAACCTTTTAACCAGAGGCATTCCAGAAATACATACTGACAATACCTGTGTCCCAGGCGCTTGGCTAAACAGTCATTAATGAGCGAAGAACAAAACAAATTTTCTGCCCTCGTGGAGCTTATATATCTCAATAGGAGAAAGATAGACATTAAACACATTTTTTGAAAAAGAAATAGATAAGCATATAATTATAGGACCTGCCCTAGAGTAATAATCAGCCAAGGTACACAAGAAAGTAGCACACACAAGAGTATTATTCACTGCGGCACCGTTTATGAGAGTGGAGAATTAGGAACAAACTTCACGTCCATCCAAAGGAAAATGGCCACATAAACTATGGTTTATCTAAATTTAAGAATACAGACAGCAGCCGGAAAGAACGATAAGTGGCTAAATCACCAGGACAGTGTGGAGTAAAAAATAAAAGAATCGAGCTATGCCATTTTTCTAAACACATACACACACACACTAGATTTTCTCAAGAAAATATATGTACATGTATAATATAGAACTATGTGTCTGTATATATGTGTACACAGAATACAGACCTATGTTTATATATATACACATAAAAAAATGGATGCTCGTTTCACTGTACAAAT
This sequence comes from Macroglossus sobrinus, assembly GCA_004027375.1. Taxonomy (NCBI): domain Eukaryota; kingdom Metazoa; phylum Chordata; class Mammalia; order Chiroptera; family Pteropodidae; genus Macroglossus; species Macroglossus sobrinus. The sequence goes on along the minus strand of PVKZ01005822.1, from coordinate 18,256 downwards.
ATTGAATAATTACACCGTGCGCCTGAAACTAATGTTACATGTAAATTATCTCTAAATAAATTGATAAATGAGAAACAAATACATATGCAAATACCTTAAAGTTGGGAAGGACCCTGTACCAAAAGTGGTTAATTCTTACATGTGGGCAGAGATCCAGGTCAATATTTAGTGGTGACTAAAAGGTTTTGATCTTTTTCCATGTAAAACACTGATATTTCCACCTGTACAATGAAAACTTAGTTTCCCATTAACACAGCATTCCAAACCGTGTTCACGCCCGGGATAATCAAAAAATGAAAAATAAAATATTTAGGGTTTCCATATGCTTTTTGATGAACATCTGACAAACCCGTTCTCTGCTTACCTATCTCCTCGCTTCTGCGCCTGCCGCCTCACCCACCCGAACGTGAATCTGCCCGAACCACGTGCCGTGGCCATGCAGAAATGAATCTGCACCCATCCTACACATTTGGCCTCCTCCAAATGCCACCCCTCTCTTTGTTCAGTCACCCTTTCTTCAGGGCCTCCATTATGACATTTGCTGGGTTATGCCCCCACTGGATGTGTATTTGCCTTACCGCCTGGCCAGGCTACAGACTCCTCAAAGAGAGGACCAATTTCCTCCACGTGTGGCTTAGGGCCGGCACACAGGAAGTGTGTCCCCATATTTAGTTGTTCTACTCAATTAAATAAACATGCCCTCCGGGTGCTTTTCATTCACTCATTCCTCCCTTTACTTTCTCACTCCACAAATATTTACGAAGCGCCTACTGTGTGCCAGCCACTGTACCAGGTGCTGGGGAGGCAGCAGGAAAGCAAAACCTATCGCAACGCCTGTCCCTGTGGAGTTAACATTTAAAATGATAGTGCATTAAATTAAATGATAAACGCTGTGGAGAAAAATAAGGGGAGCGGTAAGAGCTTGAGAAATAGAGGGGGTAGCTGGGGGTGAAGATGTTCAGAAGGCTCGTCTGGGAAGGCGTCACAGGTGAGGACATCTGAGTAAATAACTGAAGAGGAGACAGTGGGAGCCACGCGGAGTCCTGGGCAAAGAGCACCCCAAGCTAAGCTAAGGGACTGGCATTAGAAGAGCTCGAAGAAGTTGGCCCAGCGGCTCACGGCATTTTGGCGGGTCTGGAGTTAAGACGAGGAAACAAGTCAGAAAATTAAGAGGGAGGGGGGAGATGCTGATGGCTCAGGGCTGGGCCACTGGGGCGTTGTAAAGGCTGGATTTTACTCTGAATGGACCTGAGAGCCCCTGAATGGTATTAGAATAATAATAACCTGGCTCGGATATGAAGAGGTTGATTACGCGGACGGGTTAAAACCAAGGATACTCCTAAAACAGCAATGAGAAAAGTCTCCTTTGCGGAAATCACTCGAGATATTTAAGTGCGTCCATATTTGCAGGTTACTTTTACAACAAGAACAACGATCATGGTAAGAAATAATCCCATTTATCCAATCACGGTGTTAGTTAACTCACTAGGCTGATAAAACTATAGCCACGAGAGGTTAACTAGCTTTCTGACTTACTAACTTCGGTTACTTGAGGTTCTACAACGAGAATAAACTGGAATGCTAGCCCAGTCTAACAGCCCATGCTGACTCACGCCAGTTTTTGTACTAAGCGGCCTTAGGAGAATGGAGAACAATAATAGGGATCGTTGATTAAGTATGTATTATAGGCCAAGCTCACCAAATGCATCATGTCTGGATACCCAGGCAGAGTCAGGAGCCCTGAGCAACCCAGTGAGCACTTAAACCAAACCATGTCTTCTGGGTTCAAACCAACGCTCTGGGCTGCCTCCCTGAGCTGTGTGGCCTCTGCCAGCCACATTTGAGCTCCCTTTGCCTCTGTGTCCCCATTCTATAGCTGGAGGTAAGAGCACTCACTGACCGGTGTATTTGGGAGGAATAAATAAGTCCTCCCTCATAAAAAAAATGCTTTCGAGGGAAGTTGGCACATAGTACGCGCTCAATTAAGACATGCCCAGGGCACAGCAGCTCAGCACGCAAAGCCACGTGTGTTCTTAACCACTGCAGGGCACAGCCACGGCCTTTCCTGGGGCAGTGAAGCGAGTCTGTTTCTAGCGGGCGAGGGGCACAGTCGGATTTGGACCCGGATTTGTCCGCTCCGGGACCCAAGTAGCTAGCTCTGAATCAGTAACTGGAGTCTAGCTACTAGTCCACCCACTGTAATAAACACTACAGGAAAGATACCTGGATCCGGGTGAGCCTCAGGAAGTGGGGCGACGACCCGCCTCTCCGTGCTCCTTGGGCATCTTCTCCAAACCCGGCGCCGAGCGAGACCCCCGGAGACCGCGGATGCAGTGAGCGCGTGGGTGGGACGGGGGAAGGCTGAGCCCCCGGCGGTAAGGTGTGTCCCCTCAAGCCACGCCCTCAGGCAGGATACTAGGATGGGGGGAGATGCGGGAGAGCAGATTAGGGGAGAGCCACACCCTGGACGGGCGTAGCGTGAAATGACCAAAAAAAAAAAATCAGGAGTCTCGACTCAAGCTCAGACAGCGGCCCTCAGCGTCGTCCAGCGGGTGTGGCCGAGGCAAAGCCTTGACCCCTGCACGGGGAGGCCGCTGGGCTCTTTTGCCCAGCAGCTCCCAAAACCAGAACTGAATACCATACGGCCTTCAGGCCCTGCCTGGACTCCAATCCCGACGCCACGGCTCCGCAGCTGCGGGAGGCCTCAGGCCAGTGGCCTGTACAATGGGAATGAATAAGAATGCCGCCCAGCGCATGTGGGGCTTCTGAGCATTACAGGAGCTGATGGCGGCGATGAAAACCTTAAAACTCTCCCACCTACGGCGACCGCTTCATAAACATTAACCAAAATGACATCAGCCATGATTCTCCCTGGATGTCTTCCTGTTCTAAAACAACTCTTCGAATTAACTACAAATCCCTTTGGCTCCTTTGATAACTTCTTTTTTTAACGTGGTTATCACATTTTGTTACATATATATATATATATATATATATATACATACAGATATATGTGTATATACATGTATATGTGGTTATCACATTTTGTTATATATATGTATATATGTATATACATATATATGTGGTTATCACATTTTGTTATATATATGTATATGTATATACATATATATGTGGTTATCACATTTTGTTATATATATGTATATATGTATATACATATATATGTGGTTATCACATTTTGTTATATATATGTATATGTATATACATATATATGTGGTTATCACATTTTGTTATATATGTATATATGTATATACATATATATGTGGTTATATTTTGTTATATATATGTATATACATATATATGTGGTTATCACATTTTGTTATATATATATATTGTTATATATATATAGTTATCACATTTTGTTATATATATGTATATATGTATATACATATATATGTGGTTATCACATTTTGTTATATATATACACACACATAGATACATATGTATATATATTGATAACTTTTAATGTGGCTATCACATTTTGAGATATATATGTATATATGTATACACATACATATATATGTGTTATAGTTATCACATTTTGTTATATATATGTATATATGTATATATATGTGGTTATCACATTTTGTTATATATATATACACACACATAGATATATATGTATATATATTGATAACTTTTCATGTGGCTATCACATTTTGAGATATACATGTATATATACACACATACATATGTGTATATATACACATACATATACACACACACAGATATATACACATACATACTTTTTTTTTGCAAATACCAAGCCTGCACGTCCTCTTACAAATATTTTAAGAGCTTGTGTTTTGTTCCCACTTGTTTTGAAAAGCGACTCAGCAACATCATAGAGTGGGATGAAAACAGTGAAAAGCACATGAGACAATAGGATCATCTTTCCTGAACTTCCCTCCCCACCCCCCCAAAAAAATGATTATTATTAAAGAGTCAGATGTTGCGCTTTTAAAGACCATCTTGCTAAGTATTTTCTTATCGAGTTCCTCCTTTTTCTTTTTTTCCTCCCCCATAAACACGACAGTAGAGATAGTTTTCTTCCTCCCTGCCTCAAAAAAAAAAAAAAAATCTGTCACATAAATTTCTCCAAACCAGCACAACTGAATTTTCTACCAAGATTTGTAACTGATATGTTACATTCTTGAAGGAAAACAAGCATGCTATATATACAGAAACAAACAGTTTCAGAAGCAGTTTTATTTGAAGTCCACAAATAAGAACAACGTGTCCCCACGGAAACAAAGTAGAATTTGGACTCGAAGCTAAAATGGCTCTGCCTTAATCCTCTGTTACCCAGTGCTACGGGGCTGCGTCTACAGGAAACGCCTGCCACCAGAAGTTCTCTGCTAGTTTTCAACCAGTTTCCAACCGTATTTTTTGCATCATCGACTCAGCCAGATGGAAACAAATAAAATACCCAGCTTTCAAAAAAAAAAAAAAACCGTAAAGTAAACGAAGAAAACGCTGACCTGTTCATTTCTACCTTCTCCAGGATGGGAAGAGGCAAGAAGAAATGCAGGCTCCCCTCCCCCTCCAGGACGGAGCTTCCCAGTGGGTGGGACCTCTCTCATTACCACATTTTCAAATAGACCGGTTTCTCTTTTAATCAAAGTTAGTTTGTGGTTGTTTGGCAGTCTGAGCATGCCGTGTTTTCATAGCTATAGAAAATGTGTATTTATGTATTCTGAGATGGCTATGACCATATGACAAACATAAGCCAGCCTGAGCCAATGATTTATAAGAGCTCTGAAAAGTACTGCCTCGAAAACATTTTAATAGAGGTTCTCTCTCATCCTTTGTAAGTGGAAGTGTAAATTGGTACAGTCCTTTTGCAAACAACTCAGAGAGACAAGTCAAGGGCCTTACAATGTTCATACATTAGGTGCTGCAATAAACACCCCTGGAATGGGCACTAGCGAAATAGCCCTAATCAAGGGAAAGGTATTATGAAGAAAGATATTTATGGCAACAAGTTTACTATAAGGGGAAGAAAAACACACTCACACTCCCTGTCCATATATACATGGAAACATTTCAAATGGAGGAATGATTAATCATCCAAGTTACCCCCCCACACACACACACACACACACTCTTGCACACAGCCATTTCGAAATTAGAAAGTTTTGAAAAAATATGCTGTTGGGAAATATAATAGCAAACTGTAAACTCGAGATGAAAAATTGTATTCTTAACAGATGATGAATATGGTATTAGGAAGCAGAAAGGGAGGATATAGGTATATATAAAATTTTTAAGTTGTTTATCAGGAAATTTGTACTATGAACAGGGCATTATATATCACACCAAGAACATTGTTAATTCATTAGCTGTGATAATGGCCTTATGGGTTATTAGAAAAAAATGTATATATATATATATATATATATATATATATATATATATATGTTTTTAGAGACATCTACTGAAGCATGGAGGAGGAGAATGACATGTTGGAATTTATACATTAGCAAATGTTAAAAACAGGAGAATTGAAGCAAATGTGGTTAACATCTTGAAACTGTACAACTGGATTTGGGCATGGGGTTCATTTTACTATTCTCTGCTTCTGTATACATTTCAAATTTTATATATTTTTAAAACAGACGTATATGGCTACTGGCCACATAGAAAAAAAATTTAAATGGTTGTGTTTTTGTTATTTTTGTTTAGAATCATTTATTTGAGCCAAACAGGACACGCCTAGAGGCACTATCTCAACAGACTGAGAAAAAAAAAAAGGCTACTAAATGGTTGTTTTTGATCGTGAAATCTGCATGACTTTTTTCTACCTCCTATTTTTTCTCAAATTATATTCTTTAATATGCCTGTATCACCTTTGGTGAAAAAAAAATGACTTTACCAAAAAGAAGTTAAAAATAAGAGCTGACAGTTGTGCAGAGATGCTTTTATTGCTGTGTAATAGTCGTGAATCCTCAGAATGCTGTAAGCCTGTCTACCTGAAAATGTGAGTTTATAAATGGTCCAGATCCTGCCCGGGGGGATAACACGGTGCCATCTGAGACTTATGCCTTAAGTATAATCAGCTGATAAAAAAAAAAAAAGGCCAGCTGCACCGAGCCATCTTAAAGATTACGAACCATTTAAAAACATACCACGTCTCACCTCTTAAACGTTCAGTGGCAAGATACTCCGGTTTTATTTCTGAAGTTGCATGCAGTCATCATGTAAGCAGCAAGCAGCACAGAGTCCCACATACCGCCACGCTGACTCAGAAGGAAAGGGCTCCACATTCCTTAATTAGCAGCATCAGAAAAGCTCTACTTCCTGCAGTGGAGCTTCCCATTTCATGCAGCTCCTCAGCTGGCCCGGTGCAGCCCACAAGTTCACGCAGAGGCTTTCCAGAAAGAAAGTCTGGAAATGCTGGTAGCGTCCTTTAATCAATGTCATTAAATCACTTCACTTTGTTTTGGTTTGATTCTATTCTATTCCCCGGTAGTCTAACGTTTGTTGGTGATGACATTTATGCATATTCTTCTTTGTTTCTGGATCTGTGTATATTATTGAGATCACCCTTGAGGGCAGAATGGGTGGATGGATGAATGCTTCACCAGCTTGAAAACACTGATCTCTTCATGATCCTGTAGTGAAAAAGATACAAAGTAAAGGACTGGGTCAGAAGTTGTTTGTCTGCTTAGCACCACTGACTTCAATCAAGTTCCTGATTTGTATTCAAGTTCCTTTTGGCAGAACTCATACAGGACACGAGAGTGTAAGAAAGATTCCCAAACGAGATTATGCAGTTCTCCAATGTGGCGAACTCGCTCATCTTTGAAAAGACAAGGGCAGCACTATTGCAGTCTTCACGGACAATGTCGAATTCTCCAGAAATATTCTGCTTGTCAATATTGGGTTTAACCCTTATGAGCACTTCAGAGGTTTTAAAGAAATGAAAAATAATACGAAGTAGGTGACGGATGGCTTTGCCAGACTAAACTTTATATATAAAATATATATATATTTGGAAAACATTAGTTTTGCATTTCCAGTGATTCTAGCCCAGTGCTAATAATAAACATTATTCCATTTTCCCCTTTTCAGTCCTCTCTTCCTTAAACTATGTCTTTTCAAAGAATCCTCCTCTTTGACCACCAGGTTGATAGATTTATATTTGGTTTTCAATTAAGTTCTTTACCTGTAAATAAGAGGGTAGATAAGAAAAGCTCATAGTCTTAAACCCCAAGAGAAAGCAAGTGTTTGCCTTAGTGGGGTCCGAGAGGAAGCAAGGAAGGTCTACTTAGGAATTTTATTTCTTCTGACAACACATTCCAGCATTGGAGACTTGCTAAAGCTGCTTAGTGCTGTAGACTAACCCTTGATTGCATCTCTTAAGAAGGAAAGCCTTCCTTTCTTTTTTTTTTTTTTTAATAATTCTTTTTTATTTTTCAATTACTGTTAGCTTACAAGGTTCTATCAGTTTCAGGGATACAACATAGTGATTAGACAAGTATATAACTTAACAGAGTGGTCACCCCGATAAATCTAGTACCTGAAAGCCTTTCCTCCTGACCCCTGGGAATCATGAATTTCTAACACTGATAGTTACAATGAAAAATATATTTTACAATTCATTGACTTTTATTCATTAAATTACTATTATGTCAGGTCAAGTCCAGAGTCAAGGGCACTGGCTTAAATTAAGGAGACCTTGGGCTTTTGGTGTTCTAGGGTCATGTAAAGGTCATGCAACCGTTGACTCTGTGACTCAGTTTCCCTAATCCCTCCTTCTAACACAAAATACTATGAAGGAGTGTGAAAAGTGCCAATGACTAAGGTATTGTCTTTTGGAGACAAAGATGTCATAGAATTTTTTTTTTTTCTGGAAAATAATGTTTATAAAAACAGTGCATTGTAAAACATGATCCAGAACCCAAGAAGCTGAGTCTTCTTTCAACTTCTAAAAAGTCAAGATTGAAATGCAATTAGTTTTGCTCATAGTTGGGAGAGATTATTCATATCTAAGAGTTTCACTCGTGACAAGAAGGCGATATCTGAATTCACTCTAGAGTTTTGCTTCCTTCCGTGTATGAATATCAGAAAACAATTTCTTGCTCTCTATTTTTCCAAGTTATTAAAGATCGTAGTTTTCAAGTAGGTAGCAAAACATTGTAAATCCATCCATTACAATCCAGTGTCACAATTCAAAGCTTCTCCTTGGAACACAGGACACCCACCATCTGCGGTGTATTTATTCTGTTCTATTCTGTTTACGGAGAATCCCGCATGAATGGTGCCCCCGCCCCCCGGGGTTGTTCCATGAACTGAAGGAATCTTAGCAAACATGTCCTGGTTTGGGCACAACCTCTGCTCCTTCCTCATCTAGCTGGCCTGCTACTGCTGCCACTGTCTGTTAGATAGGGACCTGTGAGCCCTCCTGGTCTGGCTGATATTTCTTCACCTATCAGGAGATCAGAAGTTGGAGTATTTCCTTAGTCATAGAGACTGCCGTTTACTGGGATGTTCTCAGTAGGAACTACAGTTGAAGATAACAAAATGGTTATTTAAACATGAATGTTTGGGGGGAAAAAAAAACCCTCTTCTTGAGGGTTTACGATCATTTTGCTATTTTTCTGACTCTCAAACTGTTTTTAAGAGTAGAGATTGGATTTTTTTTTATTATTATTATTTCCTATGACATTTGAATGTTTAAGTCTCTTGAAAACGTTTACGTGTTTTGACCAGCCAGCAAACCTTAATATCGTCTACAGTCCCCAAGATTAAGAAAATAGGAGAAAGTTAGAGAGATTTGGCAAACAAGTATATAATAATCTGGCAAGGAAATTCTTGAGCAAGGGTTTATTGGAACATTTGAAAGTAATTAAAATGTTTTTTTTCCCTCAAATTTATTTTTGTCCTTTTTACTTTAAGCACACACAGACATACAATTGAAAAATAACATTACAAGTATAAATGAGTTTTTAAGCTGAACAAGCCAAGATGCTACTACCAAGGTTTTTAGGGAATATTGACTAAGTGTCTGTAATCCATTCTCAGGCTTATTGTAGGTGTTAAGACATCCTTTAAGAAAAGATGATCAAATCCTCAATATTCACATTTAGTTTAGATTTATTGACCTAATACAGAATGTCCTGCATAATGTTTAAAAAAAAAAATCACCTTCTAAATTATGGGATAAGCATGGAAAATGGCATTTGCATGGTTAAGTAGATGAATCAGAATTATTTGTGGTAACTCCACAATAATCTAGAAGAATATTGCTATTAGGCCTATGTCCCCGCCATATTTTAAATACAAGGATTCTCGAATTTTGCAATAGCCTTAGGAAAGATCAGAGGACGTATCCTAGTATGCAATGTACAATCCCTAAAAAATGCTTTTTGAATTTTGTGATTAGAAAGCCTTACTGTTTGTTACAGAAAGTTTGAACACTGCAAAAAAAAACAACAAAAAACAAACAAAACACCCATAAACCCAACATATAACATTCAGAAACCACCACAGGTCCTATGCTGGTGAGTTGTCTTGCAGCTTTCTCAAAACAGTATATAGTACTTGCTGGTATCCTGCTCTTCTTCAGCTGATTGTTACAGTGATGATTTTCTTCATATGCTCACAACGTTAGCTTCTTCAATCCCATCTTTCCTTTCTCTTATAACGGTCCATAAAATACAAATTTTATACAGGCTTCCCATCCCCCCCGCCCCAGCACCCTCCCACTCACTCCTTGTGGTCGAGCAGGATGGTGAAAATATTTGTGAAAAGGGAAAGAGAGAGAGAGAGAGAGAGAAAAAGGTTTCACTGACAGTTTAATTAAAACTCTAATGGGAAAAGATTATAATACCATTGAAACTCTTTCTCCCCCCTTCCCCGTATCTTAAGATATTTCAGAGTGAATTATCCAGGAATAAAGACCACAAAAGCGAGTATTCATATTGTTAAGGAGAACCAAATTGACAGGGCAATTATCTCCTGTAAAAACATTCTTTGCTCTGGTCATAGTGGTGACCTCTAAGGAGAAGACCTGGGAAGCTGGGGATCACACTGGCAGGGGGCTGGCTTTTTTTTTTCTGTGTCCCCTTTGTAGCTCTTGAATTGGAGATCAGAAGCAGGTATTTACAAAATATATAAATGTACTTTCTAAGTACAGTAAAACAATGTATCTGTATTACAATCTTCAGGGACCAAGCTCATTCAATAAGAAACATATAGCACCTCTGTTTCTTAATACATAAGCTTCTTGGCCCTCCTCTGTCGTCTCACTTTCCATTTCAAAATCGAACTTTATTTGGAGAGGACGGTGCTTGCCCAGTAACTGAAAATAGGACACCTGTTCCATTTTGCCCACGAGTAGATTGGCAGAAAAGCCTTGCTTGGTGACACTCCGCAAATGAGCTTATCAACCCCTATAAAATAGAAACATCTAACGACATTTATGCGATGAATCTTTATAGCATTTGTACAGTTTCTGTTCCAGGCGTTTTGCACGCATCTTCCGGACATGTCCCACTGGAAAGACGGTGAGTCAGAGTCTGGAAGGTGGACCGATGTCCCGTGTGGACTATGAAGTGCAGGATGGAATATGGTGGGTGCAAGGTGAGGAAGGCTCCTCTCGGAAGCAGCTGCCTCTGATGAGCCCCCCTGCCCTCCCACTCGGCCACAGCGCGATCCGTTCATTTTCTGAAACATTGATTTAAACCCATCCTCTTCCTGAGTCAGTATGGACTTCGCTCATCTTAGTTCCTTGAACCATTTCCATCTTCCGTGGATTAGCAATTGCAAGGAAGCCGTTTCTTCCGGAGCACCCAATGGAGAATAATATATGCTTCCACAGATGTAAAAAGATGTACCATGTGAACTTGGGAATCTGGCTTTCGGGCGCAGTATGAAGCGTTGCGAGATTTGTAATTCGCTATGTAGCGTGAGAATCCGCCCTGGGGTGCCTCTCTCTTTGTTGTTTCCATTCGATCTCAATGTGACTGACTGTCCCCGGTCTGGCTTGGAGGACGAGCCAGGGACCCACTGGCGATTAGCCCGACAGCCCAGGCAGGGCCACTCTCGTAACAGAATCAGTCCTGATCCAAACACCAGCCTTGAGTGACAAAAAGCTTTTGATTGTGCAATTTTCTCAGTAAGCTGACCTGAGGCTTAGTCCCCGTATTTGCTTTCTACACACTAGAAAATATGTTGAATGCGTTTTGGAGTGTTCCACACGAAGCGTTCGGGGCTTGTTAACACAGCTTAAACTGTTGTGCCTCATTATGAGGCTGTATTTTGAGAACAGGCGGTGAAAGTTGGGATTTTTCTCTTCCTTCTCGTTTTTCCCCCCCCCCTCCTGCTTTAAAAACAAGATAAGCCTGTATGCAAATAGAATCCACGGTAACCACAGAAACATTCTCAACTTTATTTATTGAATTGCAGAGTCTTCCTTCACCCGTTTAAGCTCTATTTGCATACCTTTGACATTATCAACATTTATTCCAGTAATGAGTCATTTGAGACATCTTCTGGTTTATAGCTTAGAGCTGGATTCAGCAGCACTGATGTCTTCTGTATTACAACTTAGGACTCTTTATGTGCAGAGAGAGACAGACAGAGAGAGAGGCTTTTGTTTTGTTTTGTTTTTCCTTCCAAAATGGAAATGGGCCCAAATGAATTAAAGATAATATTTGAAACGTATTTAGTCATGTATCTCACACACTAAAGAGATATGCTGTATGACATTCTCATTCTGTAAAGAAAGGACAGGCATATTCTCTTCTTGTGCTAAATATAGCTAGCCTCTCAAAAAGGAGTATAGCTTTATATTTTGAATATTTTTGCTGGCTTTGCTGAGAGAGCATCAACTCGTAACATTGTGTAAGTTTAAGGTGTACACAGTGTCAATTATATTTTGACAATTTTTAAATGGAAAGAAATAAAAGGAAAGAAAGCGAGAAAGAGAGACAACCTCAATACTTTTCTCAGAAAGGACAGGAAGCCTGAAGGAGGAAGTATGTGACAGTTTATTTTTCAACAAGTCCCCGTTATCAAGTGAATGAAATTCCTCTGGAAGCCATAAACACGGGGACTGGAGGGTGGCTGTGAGCAGATGGCACAAAGGGTCCTGGATATTTAGATCACTTTTTCAACGCCGAGTTATTAATGAAAGCCAATTATTGCACTTTTCCAAAAGGAAACACTGAGTCATTCATGAAATGATCTAAGATTTCGAAACTTGCTTACACCATTTTTTTTTTTCCTCCTTCTTTCCTACCTATGCCAAAAGCAGGCTCAGAACAGCCAAGCCGGGCCCCAAATTAGCCCAAGACTGGAGTAATTTAACAAAGACTCCAGATGCCCTAAAGGGTGACTGTCCCACCAGGATGGCAGGCTCAGAAGTGCCTCCATGGCGGGGAGGGGCCCGTCCCCTCCCTCCGGGGGGCCCGTGATTAACTAGTTCTGGCACAGCAATTATTTGGCCATACCCTTGGCCCGCCTCCAAGTTTCATGTGTAACAGCAAACGGGCGTGGGCCCGCAGATAGGCAGGCCCGTGTGTTTAGAAGCCATTACATATTTATGGCCAGAGCCTCACAGAATTTGGCCAGAGACGGATACAGATGAGAATGCGTTTGGCGAGGAAATAGTAGTGACTACTTCTAGATCCATGTATCAACAGGGCTTACGCTGACATCACTAAACGGTGTCCAAAGACCGTCGACAAACATTTGGATGAGGAATGACCCGTGAGTTGAGGTGGTTTTAACCTCGGCACAGCTTCCCCTTCGTCCCTTTCTTGCTGAGAAAGAGTATTTTTCTAAACATGACTTGGGAGAAAGTCACCAAGAGTTAAACCATCTTAGTTTCTGACCAAGCCCCGTGGAAGCAGCCTAGTTCATCGTCACAAACAACTGTAAATCCATGTAGATAAATAATGGAGACAAGGAAACAACGTTTCCATCCAAACAATACAGAGCAGCTTGGAATGGTGCCTTCTTCCCATAGTGCCTCACGTTTGCGTTGTACCATCAGAAAGATTTTTTTTTTTACATGGATGACCTGCATCCTGCATCCTGGCCCATTTCACAGATGGGGAAACGGGGGCTCAGAGACGCTGTCACCTTTGCAAGGTCACAGAGTTAACTGAGTGATCGCGGAGCCTGAACGCAGGTCCGGGGCTCCTGGCAGAGTACTTGGCCCTGTTCTCCCTGGAAGCTGGGTCTGAATGTTCCCTGCTGTCTATCTCGAGTCCCTGAACTTCTAGGCCTGCTGCATGCACCAAGCCAGTGCTTTTCAGCTCCTAGAATTCCCGAGGAATACTCAAGTCTGCTTTCCACTCTCTACCTGAAGACCTAGGTCCTTTTTTCTTCACAATGGGGACGCACTGCTTAGAGAAGGAAGTGGTCTAGATGCTGGTTATTCGTGTAGAGCGGCTTCCTCTTTTTCTCCTTGAATTTATGTTGTTGGTGTTATTTTATCCCAACACCTAAAAAATCCCAGATTCTACATCACGTCTGAGGGACTTTTTAAAAACACCTTCTTCTCATCCACTGAGATGTTACGAATAATCCCCAGAGATTTTTAATTTTCTGTGTGTGTGTGTGTGTGTGTGTGTGTGTGTGTATTTTTCACATGTTTTTAAACAATGATTTTTTTTTCTTGTCTATTTAGGACCAATTTTTTTTTCAAAAACTATATTATTTTTGTGTGACTCATCTTATGTCATTCACACAAGGGGTGGCTATTACTAACACCAGTAAAATATATATATATATATATATATATATATATATATATATATATATATATATATAGCAGCCTTTTATGACAAACCCTTAGACAGTTACTCATGTCTCACTTATTTGGAATATGCCTGGTAAGCACTTGGTTAAAAATGGGTGATTCCAGCTCAGCCTTCCTCAAGTAAATTTTGTGAGCTACCTGGGAGACCTTGACCATTCTGTTAGCCTTTACAATCCCGGGAAGAAAGACAGCGAGGGTGGTGTTCGGGGAGGAATATTGCTTTATTACTCAGCTAAAAGTCCCTTTGGCACTAAAAGTCCCTCCTCGCGGTTGCTGCAGCCTCGGGGAGGTCAGCGTTTTTTTTTTCTCTCCCTTCCTGGCATTTTCACTATGCAGAAGAGCCGCCTCCCGTGAACCATTCCATTTTCAAAGTATGTGAAAGGAAACGTTGTTCCTTTAGTAAGTGACCCCCACCCCCTGCGTTACAGAGCCCTCCCCCTCGTGGGGACTCTTAACGTGCAAAGCAGTCGCCGTTGGGGGCGGGGGAGTTGTCCCCAGCTCTCAGGCAATCAGGGCATCATTTTAATACCTTTCTCACCACGTCTAAAGTCTGAGTGCTTTATGGGCGCAGGCTGGGGGAAGCCTCGCCACCGCCCTCTGGGGGCGCAGAGGGGTAAACCGAGGCACGGAGGCGTTAACTAACCTGCCCGTGATCACACAGCTCAGCGGCCAGGCTCTGACTCATACATGATGTTTTGCTCCCTCCAGGCGCCAATGCAGCCTGCAAACCTTCGACGAAGGTCTAGCTCAGTGACTTCTGTCCCAGAAGCAGGATTTTTTCTTTTTTTCCATGTCACAGGAGTGTAAGAGAAAGGAAGGGGAGTCTCATGAAGGAGACTTGGATTGAATAGACAGCGGGGAAGCCACCGAGAAAGAAAATGCGTGTGACATTGATCTGGGTCAACGTTTTACTTCTGCCCTTGACTGTTTCCTATAAATCTGTGAGCCAGCTGGCTGTCCCAACACAAAAGCATGTAGTGATTCCCTGGCTGGGTCAGGGCAGCGGGAAAACATGACATTTTAAGAGGAGGTTCTAGATGCTTTAGCTTTGAACGAGCAGATTCATTTCAGCTCATTTTAAATGCTTGTAAATCTTAGGTCATAAACTGTTACAACTTGGAGGAGTTTATTCACTGGCTGAAGGACTCAGAGTTGCTATCTTAAAAAAAAAAAACAGCAATCGACAAGCCAACTAGAAACAAAAAAATTTAAAAAGCAAACACGACCAGGCACACCAACAAGCCAGATCTAGTCATAATGTTTAAAAAACAGATATTTTGCTTAATTATATTTTCTACTTGCTCAGATGTCCACACACAAAAAAGTTTAGTTTCATCTTTTCTACACTTAAATACATATTGTAAAATACGTTTATGTCTGTATAACTCTTTCTCGTCCATTTTCAAATGGAGAAGAAACATGTCTCCATCTTTAAACATTACAAGAGGGTAAACATGTCGTTTTTTATGAAACAAATTTAGGTAGCAACAAACTAAACCACGAGTAGAAAAAAATAAATTTTTTTTCTCGAATAATTCACCATTCTTCAGTGGCTTCATTCTGAATCGCATAATTATTCATGGCGAAATGGAAACATTCAGTGAAGCTTCACCTGCGTGGACTCCAGAACATTCCCTGGAAGCTTCTTTTTTTGAGGGGACTGAATTCCTAATATCGGTTCCGTTCTCATGATTTATCTCTTCCTCTTTCTAAGAGGGAAGTGAAAAACTAAACAGGCTCAGTTTTCAATACACACACATTCTTCCATACAGCACATGCTATGTGGACAGTACTGTGTGTGCCTGCTATGTGTGCAATTTTAACAAGAGCAAGAAAAGCTGTGTCTGGGACACAACTTAAGTGCGTGGAACTTACATGGGCCATGACAACTTGTCTTTATTACCCGGTTGCTAGACGCTAAGGAAAGCAGGCAGGCGCTCTAACCGACGTGTAATTTAATTAAGCTTTACATTCTAAGGTACGATGAAAAGACCTAAAAGCTCTCATTTACATTAACGGAAATGCAACGAGTCGAAATGATTTCTCTGCATGAAGGAGTTCGGTGGAGTTTTTATTCTTCCTGAGTAAAATAGATTTATACTGCTTAATACTATGACTGCATAAGTCTTTGCCAGTCCTTTCTCCATGGAGAGGGGATCCCTCCCCCACTGCAGCCATGATGGTCCCCATTTACCCAAACCTTGACGAAAGGAAAATCTAGTGAGCAAATGCAGCCACATGCACCATCTCTGTAAAAATCGTGAATTTCTCATGTCTCTGGCATTACAGATCTTGGATTCAAATGGATATAGGAAGAGAGTTATTCTCCAATTATTCTGCAGTCTGAGTAAAGCCATGATAGAGTGCTAAATGAAAATCTTACCCCCAGAGAGTCATTCAATAATATACCTCTTCGGTGGCCCTACTCTACCCGGCCCTATTTTAGGGGATGGAGGTACACTGATATATACTATCAGTATAATATACATGATATATAATATTCATATAATAATATATAATGTACTCACAAGGGCCTTGAAAATATAGTTACTTTCTTGCAGCCATGAAGAATCAGAGCCTTACAAAACATAGCCAGGGACATTCTTTTTTCTTTCGCTTATCCACTGAAAGTTTATTGAGCCCCTATCATGTACCAGAACCTGTGTTGGCGCAGAAATGCAGAATTGAACCAAAAAAGATGGCCCGAACAGGAGTCAACGTTTTAGCCGGGTAAACTGACATTTTTAAATAGCTCCTTCTAGTGGATCCCAACCCTTTGTCAGCATTAGAATTAACAACCGGTTTGATTAACAATGCAGATTGGTGGGGCCTTCCTGGGTGCCTAGAGGTCTCTTGTCCTCTGAGTGTCACCCCAGGGGATGTAAAGGCAGGCGTTCTTAGCTGGCACCTTGCGGAAAGTACTTACTTGCAATTGGAATAAGTGTTCGGTAGAAAACGGACACAGTGCTGTGATCGCGAGCTCCTTGTGAGGAATAAAAGATACACACCTGGGCCCCATGATACTTTTAGGGGCCCCGAAAAATGAACTGTCTGACCTCGGACAAGTTACTCAACCCATCTTGCTTCTGTTTTTTTCACCTGTAAATAACAATGAGAATAATCCTTAGTCTCGTGAGAACTCATTAGTTAATACGTGTCAAGTGCTTAGAACCCTGTCTGGCCCATCATAAGTATTCAATACATGCTAGCTGGAATTATTATTTAATTGTATCT
Organism: Macroglossus sobrinus; assembly: GCA_004027375.1. Classification (NCBI taxonomy): domain Eukaryota; kingdom Metazoa; phylum Chordata; class Mammalia; order Chiroptera; family Pteropodidae; genus Macroglossus; species Macroglossus sobrinus. The sequence continues at coordinate 1,230 of PVKZ01005822.1, read as the reverse complement.
TAATGAATCGTCTTATATTTTGTGTATCTTTCTCAACTGAAAAACCTTTGATGTGTTGATTCTATGACTTTTATCTTGTTTCATAGCAATTAGCATGATACAAGCTGCAGAGTAAACGCTTAATAACAATTACAGAATTGCTAAAGATAAATCTTAGCAACTGTACGAATTAGGATCTAAATCAGTTGGGAACAACAACAAGAAGCCCAAATCTCACATGATAAGAGTTTATTTGTCCTTCACGAGGAATAGATTTGGAGGTAGTCGGCCTCAGGCTGTGTAGCATCCATCATGTCAGGAACTGGGCTTTTTCAGTCTCACTGTTCCACCATCCTTTCATGTACCTTCTGCCACATGACCCAAAATAGCTGCTCAAGCTCCAGCCATCAGACCACATTCCAGCAAACAGGAAGAATGAGGGGAAATTTGAAAAGGAGACACACTTATTTAAGGATACTTCCAGGAAATCATATATAGTCCATGGGTCCCCAATCCCATGGACTGATACCAGTCCATGGCCTGTTAGGAACCGGGCTGCACAGCAGGAGGTATGTGGTGGGCTAATGAGCAAAGCTTCATCTATAGTTGCAGCCGCTCCCCAGCACTAGCATCACCGCCTCAGCTCCACCTCAGTTCATCAGGCATTTGATTCTCACAGGAGCACAGGTCCCCGGTGCCACAAAGGTTGGGACTGCTGATATATACTCCTTCCCTTTACAAATCATTGGTCAGAATGTAGTCACATAGCTACTACCCTCAGGTGCAAAGGAGGCTGGGAAACATACTCTTTTATCTGGATGGACATGTGCCAACTAAAAGTTAGGGATTTTACTGCTGAGGGAGAAGGGGAAACAGATATTGGGGCAACGAGAGGTCTCTGTCCTGGCAGCTGAGTTTGCTGTGTGGATACCACACAGGATGGAATGGTTCCAGCCCTACCGAAGGAAGCTGTTAACACGGGCCTGCTCCATCTTCCTCTCAGAATTCTACTACTTTTAGGATTGATGGCTTTTCATTTATAAATGTCAATATTCACTTATAATAGAACTCCCTAGGGAAGAAAGACATACGCATAAAACCTGCTGATTAAGAAGTTTTTACAAGAAGAAGGAGGAAGAAGAGGAGGAGGAGGTGGAGGAGGAAGAGGAGGAGGAGGAAGAAGAAGAAGAAGAAGAAGAAGAAGAAGAAGAAGAAGAAGAAGAAGAAGAAGAAGAAGAAAAAGAAGAAGAG
>PVKZ01005821.1:0-45037 GCA_004027375.1 Macroglossus sobrinus | reverse complement strand
TTCTGCTCATTCACCCCGAATCGAGGGTCTGCAGTTTGTATGGCAGTAAAGGCTCTTCTCTGCCCTGGCTTCCGGAACTTTCTGACGCAGAGTGCTTCCTATTCCAGAGGAGAAATCGCACGTGTGTGGCAGGGGGTCGGGGGATGGGGGGTGAGGAGGGGGGTGGGGCGCACGAGCAGCAGACGTGCCGGCCCGCTGCCAGCAGACGCCCTGAAATGCCAGGGTCCAGCTCTGGACTCTTCCCCTCGTAAACGCAGAAAGTCGGTCTCTTCTGGTCTCGCCGGAGCCTGCCCTTGACCGCATCCTGTGGGTCACGCGTGAGCGAACCCGCGCTGAGCTCCGCAGAGGCTGACGAGGGCGCAGCGGTAAAGTGGGCTCATGCAGAAGCGTTGCGTAACAGAGCGGGCATGACGTGGGCGTTATTTTGTGGGTGTCGGGCTAGCGGTGTTTAGTTGAGGTGGCGTGACAGCGAACGTGGGTCACCCTGACCCTGGCGGCCCCGGTTCTGGGCTGAGAAGGCGGCGCCTGCGTCAGGCAGCGCCAGCCCCGTGGGGTGCGCTGAAACCAGCAAGAGGACGAACGGGTCTCCCTCCTCTGGGTTCCGCAGAGTGTCGTGCCCTCGACAGTCGCTGCTAAATGACCTTGGGCACTGGAATCCCGAAACCCGCGGCGGGCAAGTGTGCTGAGAAGAGAAGTTTGTTTAAATGGGGCCTCGGGGGTCACAGTGTGTCACAGTCGAATCGATCGACACTCCAGCCCGAGACGGTGACTGTGCTGCGGGAAGTACATCAGGGGGTGGCATTCGCGCACGTTCCCCGAGTAAGGCTGGGGGCTCCGCTGCTGATGGCGTTGAGGGCACGACGAGGCTCCGGCCAGCGTCCGCCACACGGACGTCGGGCGCTGACCGCGGGAGCCCCTCCCACACCCACTGGCAGTGACAGGGCCCCCTGATGTCGTTCCTGCATTTATGACGCGTATGCAGCTCAGAGGTTCATTGTGAGACTCCAGTGACATTCTGCATCTAAGCACCTCAGGAACACCTCAGGAAGAGTCCGCTCTCACTGTGCTAGCATTGTTAGTATTTCCATTCTGACAGCACTCCTCTTGCTAGACACACAGTAGGACTGTCTTCTCCACGGATCCAGGCAGCCTTGCAAACACGATTGCCCACACTGAGGTCACTGTGAACCGATCTTGTCCTTGATCTTGATCTAAGCTGGTGACGCGTCTCATTGTTCACTGAGTCCCGTAGTAGCACTGGCCAGATGAGGGGCCAGGTGAGGGTCCATTGCTGAGCCTGGGCACGTGAGGAGCAGTGTCACCCTTGGGAAACTGTCAGAAATTCCTAAAGGCCCAGGGGGAGGAAGCAGCAGGCCACGGGATGCACAGATGCTGCTTCAGAGATATTTGTGTCCACATCCACGTACCATGTGTGTGTCTGTGTGTGTCTGTGCATGTGTGTGTGTGTCTGTGCATGTATGTGCATGTGTCTGTGTGTCTCTGTGTGTGTGTGCATCTCTGTGTATGTCGGTGTGTGTGGTCAGGGCCTTTTTAAATTTTTCACCGTCTAGCCGTGCTCGTGCTCTTGCAGACTCTCTCAGATGCCTTGTGTGGAAATGGTCGAAATAATTTCAGGTTTTCAAACAGCCGCGGCTGAGGCATCATTTCTGCAAACACTCCCCACAGTCGCGGGACAGAGCCCGCTCCCCGCGGGAACGTGAGCCTTGTGAGAGCAGAGATAACCTTGCCACTGGGGCCTGAGCCGCCAGGTCCGTGCTTGGCTCAGCAGGCGTGCACAGCGTGATGTCGGTGGGATCGATGGCATAAAGGCTTATGATTTTAGCCCAGTCAGCGTTACGGCCTTGCCAGAATCTATAGCGTCAGCCCTGTGTACCCAGGGAAAAGCTCTTTCTTCCCTCAAAGGACATCGGAGCTATGACTTCGGAGATCTCAGAAGGAATGAGACTGCTGTGACTTTTTTCCTCAAGACCGCTGATATTTTTTTTTTAAATATTCACCTTTTCTTTGTCTTATGAATTACTTTTGTTGTTGTTGTTCTGCTCTTAATTCCTGAATTTATCTTTCACTGGCTCTTGACAGTGGGAATATCGTGAAATTAGTCTCTGTCACACTTCGGGAGTCACTCCCTAGGAATCTGAAATTAGAAATGAAACAATTTTGACCAGAATTTCAAGAGGACTCGGGGAATAAGTATACTCTTTATTAGGCAACTCTCAGATCACTATTATTTCTCTTTCTGCCCGAAAAAAATTTTGTCTGCAAGATAGTCCTCCAAGGTAATCTCCCATGTATTGATTTTACAGTTTCGTTTTCAGAGTTTCGGACATATTATTGCACTCCTCAATGAAAAAAATAAAACAACCAATCAGCCAACATGTTTGCCAGGTAACCCCTGACCCCCCACACTCACTCATACTCTCCCCGTCATCAGGGACGCCCTCCAGAGGGGACCTTTGTTATAACCGATGAGCACGCAGTGACAGCAGGGCCACCGAAGTCCATGGTTGACACAAAGTTTACTGGGTGTCGTGCCCTTGATGGGTTTGGCCAAGTGCTTAATGACACGTGTGCACCGTTGTGGTGTCGACGTGGTACCCGAAAGCCTGCTGGTCTCCAGGGTCAAGGAGACAGCCCTTGAAAGCGGCATTGATGATGGATACGCGTCCCTAACCACTCACTGTCCCCTTCCCGCCACTGGTTGGACCTGGGAACGGACCGCCACGGCTCCAAAGCAGACGATGCACTTAGCTTCCGAACACGTTTTGTAGTCTTATCTTTAAGTTAAATGATTCGCAGAGTAACCGCACCTACCGAACTCAGACAGGTGACGCTGGCACCGGTCGCCGGTGCTGTTGGAACTAAAAACGCAGCTCAGAACACCGTTGTCACCTGGTTAGCTCTCCGCTCTCTTCCAAGGCTCTTATGCTCCGTAACGGATATTACAAGTGTTTACTCTCTTATCACGAATCGTTTCTTTCCCCACCAGTAATTTTAATAAAAATGGATAATTCGTGGTCCTGATGAAGTGTCGATTGAGCGTCCCAGGCACATGGACCAGCTGTCGAGCCAGCGAGAGGCCTCGTGGATGTTAGTCGTTCAGTAAAGGGACGATGGTTGATCCCAGTACGCGGACAGTCTTGTCACTGAGATGTATAACACGTGTTCGATGGGGAATACTGGTGGGGATTTTATTAGTAGCAATGGAAGGGCCACGGCCTCTTGTCAGGAAGACTTGAGCTAAAGATATTGCAGAAGCGGCCGTGTCATGAGGTGTCGCTGTCACTAGGTGTCCATCTGCCGGATGGGACCGTTATCGTGCGTAAGACAGAACAGTTTCCTGAGAAGGAATTATGCAGACGAGAGTTTGGGAGTGTCCTCCTCCTCCTCCGGTGTGCGTGAGTGTGAGCATGGACCGTCTCGCGGGGACCGCACCGTGTCCTAGTGGTCCTTGTCTTAGTAAACACCACGCTGATGGCGCCTCTGTTATTGTTGTAGCCTAATTAGTCAGCACTTAATATGAACTATTCTTGACTCGCATTTATACATACAATTTGCAAATCAGAGTCAACTACGATTTGCAAATTGAAGTAATTAGGAAGTCCTGATAAGGTGCTCCCCCGAAAAAGGCCAAAACACTTTGCATAAAAATAACAATTTAGGAGTCACAATCCCCCAGGTGCTCTTTGGCAAACTTGTTCCTCTTCAGCTGTCCTCGGGGTTGGGGGAAGAGGTGAGTGAGTGCTCCCAAGGTCAGTGATGGCGAAGAGATGGCTCCAAAGCCACCTTCTCCTAAGCCCTTGGCCCCAAGCTGGCACGCGCTCGCTCTTTGTCCAGTAACAAAACGTAATAGTTTAAAAAGCTCCGATAGTTCATCAGTGAAAAGAATGACGGTTTAGAGAAGAGTTTCAGAAATAATGAAATGCACGATGATCTGTTGAGATCCTCAAGTTATTGTTGGTTCTTCTTCTATAATGGCATTTCAAAGTGCTTAAAAAAAAGTGAACAGTTATCTGCAACAGCAACAGAAATCTGACAAACGCGTGCGTGACCGTGGAAAACAGCCAGGTTATAAACAGGTGCCTCAGATAATTGGGCCGGATGCTACGTCAAAAAGCCCTGCACTGTGACGTGCCACACTCACGGAGTCAAGGGGTGACACAGCGTTACGCGTCCGCCACACGTAACGCGAGCTCGTCCCGGGGGCGTAAGGGAGCTTTGGGCGTTGCTAACGTGGCTCGGCACACTTGAAATCCATACTTTGCAAAATTTTTACCTATCAAATATGGTTTTTTCTTAAGTGACCTTCTTGTTGTTTTAATCAAATACACATATAGTTCCAGGACTTTTAAGCCGTATGTATCAGACATTGGAAATGTTAGTAGGTCGATAATGACTTTTCAACTGCAACATAATTTTGTTAAACTTTTAAAAAATATTCGAGGACCTCCAATATGATCATGTCAGACACCTAGCACCCCTCAGGGCGAGACAGTTGCCACTAATGTGGTCACCGCCTCTGCCTCCTGTGTGTGGAGTGTGACCTTTGTAGAAGATTAATTTAAAAGGTGGGAGGAAAGTCGATTTTGTTTATCTTGTGATTTTGGAAGGAAAAAATTCCAATAAAATTTTTTTTGGAGTTAAAAAATGTTTAAAACAATTTTGAGAGAGAATTTCTTGCTCAATGAGAAGTTTGAGATGCAGAGAGGTGCAGCCGACCCCAGGGAAAACCAGTAATTGTTCTGAGGGGTCTTCTCCCGGAGCCTCGGGGAAGCCCGGTTTTATTCGACTTTCTCTCTTTCTCTAACGTAACATTTAAAAAGAGTAAAGTACAATTTATTAATATTTCTGGCCTGCTCCCAGACGTTTATTCGAGAAGAGAAGAATGCTCAATCTAATGGACGTTTCGTCCTAGATTTTCCCAGACTAATTTTATCTCTGGATCCCTGGAATCATTACGTAGTTTTTATCTGTCTGTGTTTGAGCTTCATCTATTCATCTACTAGATAAGAGTTCCGGGAAATGGAGAGGTTACTCACTTATTAATGTGAGCTAGCTTGTCTTAGAAGACTTAAAACTGTGCCTGGTCCCATAACCAAAGCCCAGGGTTTGCTGTCATACTGTTTGCCCCTGAAGCAGAAAGAACCGTGATGTTTGGGGGTGACACACAGGTCCTGACACACTCAAAAGTTTGTATTTCAACTCTCACCCCAGCTGATCTAGGGACCACACCTGATGCATAAAATGGTCATGTGCCTTAGCACTCGAACCAGGGCATTTGAGAAGAAAAGGGGGTGTAGGAGAGTCCCACACCAAGACCGGAGCAAAGCTGGGACTGTGTCTGACCCACAGGGACACATGTTCACGCTGCATCTGTGAACTTGGCATCTGCTATAGAGACAGAACCACGAGTTCATGACATTGAAGGCCAAGAATAAGGGCGAGGCTCAAAAGTAGAGTTTGAATCCTCAGAAAGCCTTATCTTTTATTGTGTGGTACGTAATTAAACATTTTTTGGCTCACGATAGAAATGAGTTGTTCATTCAGAAGGGTTTAGAGAGGCTTCTGCTAAGCACTCGGAGGACATTTCGTCCACACGTGTCAGGGTGAATTACAGGCTCGTGGAACAGATGTTTGCGGATGGACAGAATGTGGGGTGTCGCTCGTGGCCACGACTCTGTTCTTCTCATGCTTTGCTGCTAAGTTTAGAAAGTGCTTTACTTTGGGTCAGCTCTACACATCAGTTTATGGACTAAACTATAGAAATAATTCAGGTTTTAAAAGACTGTTCTATGAAGATTATAACTGAGGTTCAAAATCATTCCTTAACATGAGCCCAACTCTACACTTTTCAAGGGCCCGATGGCTAACAGAGAACCCCGTTTCCGCCCCTCCCGCTGGAGAGTTTGTGTTTTGTCACCTGGGACTGCGTCTGCACGAGGAGGAAGAGAAACTGATCCCAACACCCCAATTCACTTGCCTGCTTTCTTCGTAAAAATATCACTGAATAGTTGGCCCAAATTGGTGCCAAGAGTCCTACAAATTCGATTTTAACCTTTGGGTGCTTTCCTTTGTGGAGAGGTAGAAAAGCATCCCCAAGGGGCTATCACGATCAAACTAGTTTTAAGCACCCGTCGGACATTTCCCGTTGTTTGCTGCTGGAGGTCGGCGCTGCACGGAGGCTGATGGGGTCCCCGTGGTTGATGAGACAGACAGCACAGGCCCAGGTCGGTGGCCACCTCTCTTTCTTGCTTGATGAATCACCTTTGAAGTCAAGGTCGGGGGCCTCCCTGCTCTCCAGGAATCGAAGGCCCCGAGGTCTTTGTGTTGCAACTTACGGGGCCTTGGAGAAGATACGCAGAGATGGCCTTTGCCGTCTGATCGGCCAGCTCCCTCTCTCTGGAGAAGGAGCTCATCGGATACTGAGTTTCGAGGACCGAGTGTGAAAATCAGTCTAAAGGTGTGGAGAGGAAGGGACCAGTTTTCTCCCCGGCGTCTGTGTGAGTCAGATATCCGTGTGTCTGCGTCGTTTCTGGCAGCATCGTGACCGTGGCGTGACATCATTTCAGCATAAATTATTCTGATTCTAGAATCTTTTGGCCACTCATCTTTACCAACAGCTAGTGCCCCTTATCTCTGGCCCCCAGGCCTGCTGAGGAAGGCCAGGGTTTAGGGAGGCCGCTCACACACGTGTGCAAGGGGCACGGACATTGCTCCTTGTCAGTCACCGGACAGACGGCCGTGGCGGTTTCATTCAGAAACCACCTGGGCGGCAGCAGTGCTACACGCGCCACAGGTGCGTTTCACGCTTGCATTTAGGGGCATCGTTCAATCCTGATACAGACAGAGAATCATACCCATCATGAGGATGAAGGGCTCATGATTTGGACAAGAAAGGGGCAGGTACTATTGCAATTGGGCGGATGTTCATCTAAATCGTCGATCGAATTTTTTTGGTTCCTAACTTGTGAATCTTCAATTACCGAAAAAGCATATTCACCTAAAAAAAAAATCTATCCCCAGTCCATCTTCCTTAGAGAAATCTTATCTAGTTCAAATTTTAAGTATCAAAACAGTACTTTTACTGCACGAGAGACCTTAAAGTAACATCAGTGACTCCTCTGAGTGATGCAAAAATAGTCCTCATTTACTTACCTTACAATTTTTATATGGTGTTGTCTATTTTTTAATTATTTAAAATAGAATTATAGATATCGTGTTTGAAAACTAGGAAAAATACAGGTAAATAAAATCAGGAAAGCAGATTCACTGTTAATTCCACTCACTGTTGACAGGAATGCGGACGCTCAGACCCCTTTGTCTAGAGGAAGGAGAATTGATTAGGCCAGCGGAGCGTGTGGGGGTGACAGCTCCACGCGCGCGCTCGCTCCGGTTGGGTTCAGTACAGTTGACTTACTTCTGCAGCGTCCATGCAGGAGACGCGGGATTCCTTTGTCTGCGGTGGTGGCGGGAGGAATTCTCAGACCCCTGGTCTTACGGGTCGTTTGTTTTTGCAGAACCCACGACCTTGGCGTTGTCGGCACCATTTTCGGATTCTCGAACAGGGCCGGGACTCGCAGGCTGTGAGCAGGGAGCAGCGCTTACTGGTGCCAGCGCCCGCTCAGCGGGTTCCTAGCCAAGGGCCGAGCTCTGAATGCGACATAACGAGCAGTGTTACGCAGTCTCGTCCTTCTCACCCTGCTACAGGGATAAGGGTGGTGGTTGGCGAGCCAGGAATCCACAGATGGGGGCTGCGGGGTCCACGAGGTGGGGGAGGGAGCTACGTGAGGGGGCGAGCAGGGGGCAGGATGCGGGGAGAGTGGTTTTAACCGCTAGTGGGGTGCTTCTGTTCGGATGCCTCCTCTCCTCTCTGAGAACCAGCTAGCAACGATTAACACACACACGTACATCCTTCCAGAGTTTCTCCAGTAAGCGCACGCGCGCGCGCGCGTGCACACACACACACACACACACATGCACACACACCCACACATACACACTCACACACACACACATACACACACACACCCCTAACGTGCTGAAAGGGATTCTCATGCTAAGGGACTTTAAAGCGAATTCTGCACTCCACTTGTTGGTAACCACCCTTTCCCGCTCGTCAGCACATGACCTTTGTAGAGGTTTGTTTGTTTGTTTGTTTTTGCATAATTCTAATTCCATCCTCACACGTTAAGAACACAGGTTGTCTTACTACAGTTCTAAATTTAGTTGTTCGGTGTCAGCCACATTTATAGTCTGTTTTGCATTCAGAGGCCTTGCCGTCCCTCTTGGAAGCAGCCCCTCGAGCTGAGTGGGAGTGTGTAAGGCTTGTGGAAAGTGTGTGACGCTTGTGGAAATTCTTCCTCACTGACCTCACAGAGCAGGGAGCATGGGGCCCGGCTGGAGCCCCAGGCCTCCCCCCACAACTGAGTGCACCCCTGTTTCTGAGCTAAGCTCCGCCTTCGATTCCTGCTCCTTGCTGGGAGGGAGGCTTCGTAGCCGGGAACTGCTTTCATGTTTGGCACCGACGATGAGCCACCGTCAGCTGGTGCCAGTTTGGCGTCCCGTCTGACGCACTGGCGAGTTACACACTCAGATGCTCTGTGGGCCCTGGTGTGAGCCCCTCTGTCTCTGTGAAGTGACAGTGGCTTCGTCCTGTCTTCTTAGTGCAAGGGGGTCTTCATTGGGATTGTCTCCTCCTGCAGGTGACTCCTGAAGGTTTCCTAGGACTCTTTCGGTGTCACTGTTTCGGTGCTAGATGTTAATGACAGAACATTTACAAGTGGTCAGTGATTACACACCCCAGAAGGAAGGGGTATCTCTCGTCTAACCGTGTTGTCGTCAGATTTAGGGACCGTGCTTAAAATTACAGCCACTTAACAATACCTGTCGTAACATTAAGTTATTTTGATTCCTTAACCGAACCAAGGTGTGTATTATTTACTCATTCTAGAGTCTGATAAGAAGAAAGCCTAATAATATCTAAACTTTCATGAGAGACAGCCTTTTAAATGCAGTAAAAGTGGCATCGGGGTCAATTCAATCTTATCTTTATTTCCATTTTCAGTGAACAGTTGTAGCATGTTATTCAGATTTTAGAATGCATTTAAGTTGAGAAATAGTATTAATGTTAGAATTTAGTGACTTTTTTGGATAATTGATTTATTTAAAATAGTTTGTAGTTAAACTTTAATGAAAATGAATTACGGTAGATTACACATATTTTAGTTTACATCAAATATAGTAGGTATGCTGTATAAAATTTTTATTTAAAAAAATGCTAGATAGTAGTTAATAAACAGATTAAAGCACATTATAAAATAATCTAAAAGTCCAGATTATTCTGTTGTATTCAAACGTTTTAAAATCAGATATTGTTTGAAATATACGGAACATTTATGGAAACATTTTTCTTTTTACTTGGCTTTGTAATTTTTGTTGTTCTGAGAATGAGATGTGAAGTGTGCAAAACATCACATTTAATGAACTCCATAAGACATCCGAGTTATTGGTCTAATAGTGGTTTATTGAAGTAGATGCATTACTCAAAATCACGTGTCTGTATTCAGAAGATCCATGGATGAAATATGACAGAATCTCTTTCTGTCTGTAACTGATGGATGAGCAAGTAAATGATCTTGATTTGGACCCAGAAAGACAGGTGTTATTGCACACAGGTGTGACTACTGTGGCATGCAACACTGAGGTGTTGAACTTGTTTGTGGATAAGTGAGGGCAGTGCAAGTCCATTCTGTGTATTCATAGCTGGCACACATGTGTGCACGCCTGTGCACGCATGTGCGGTGAATGAGGGGACACGCTAGACAAAATGAGTGTGAAGGTTCAAATAGAAATCAGCTCATTTTATTTCTCCCTGTTCAAAGTGATTATGGATAATACTTTCATTATCAAGAATATTTGAATAGATAGAAAAAGAAAATAAACACCCAACTCGTGTATAGACACGTCCATTGTATTTCCTCCCTTCATTAATATGACCACTACTCAGTGTGTCATTTACCGGACAGTGGAGATATAAAAGCAAGTGACATTACGCCACGACCTCGAGGAGCTTGCGGTCTGAGAGGGGAGGTTATCGAACATGTTAATGGACTCAGCTGTGGGGGTGCTGGGATCAGGGTGTGCAGCGTTTGGGGGAACAATGGGGAGTGAGTATTTCTGTCTGGTTAGGGGTGAAGCTCCATCGGCGGAGATTGGCTCGGAGTTAGTCAGACTGAGGTTCTGGGCGCGTGGGATAAAGTTCACAGAGGTGAAGCGACGTTTTCCCCGCATCCTGTCCAGGGGTCGTTCTGTCTGTGCATCAGCGCTGTCGACGTTGACCTTGGCCCGCCGGCCGGGGCGTCGGCCGGCTTCCCCTGCTGCACAGCTGCTCCCTCGCTGACCGCTGCTGTTCCGTCCCCATGAAGGAGGTTCCCGCGCAGCCCCAGCGAGAGGGACGCGGAGTCAGGCCCCGTGTCCCGGACGGTGGAGTGTGCTCTCTACAAACGTGAGTTTCGTGGAACCGACTGCACGAGCTGTCTGCTCTTTCTCACCTGTTAGTTAGTTAGGCCACCTCTTCGTGCCGATAGGGACTTGTGCATGTGTGTTTTGTCCTTTGGGTTATAGGCCTGCTATATTTATCCAGCTTCTCAAGTCGTTTCAGCCTTGGCCGTTGGGAGCGTTTGCAGCCGCGTCCGTGTGCCTTGGATACAGATCGCTGCGTGTGCGTGTGTGTGCATGTGTGTGTGTGTGTGTATGTGTGCATGTGCGTGTGTGTGGTGCGTCCTCGTTGCTGGCACGAGAAGACAATCCAGACGCCTTGCACGTGTCCCACACCGGCTCGAGAATCCACCCAGCTTCCAAGGAGACGGGTCGCGGGCCAGGATCTGGGCCCTGGGCGTGCTGATGATTATGGGGTGCCGCTGGTTCTCGGCCTCCCTCACTTTACAGAGAGGGAGATGCGCGTGCGCACACTGACCTCTCACATGGACGCGTGTGTAAGTGTTTCTGTGTCTGTCTCAGGCTCCACGTGGACCCACACGGTGTCTGCGACTCTCACAGGCTGACACATGGGTCACCTCAGCCTCCCTTCCTTGCTCGCCTGTAAACTCACACTCCAAATGGGGGAACACCGACCCTGTTTCCCTTTATCCATGTAAAGGATTTATCTGTGCGACTCCAGTGGACATGCGCCTGCCGGCAGGGACGACGGTGTCACCTGGAACGGGTGTTGACGTGTGACGCCGTTGCTGTCGCTCTCACAGACAAGTGGCCATCAGCGAACACGTCTCCTCTGCCCCCTTCCGTGAAGCGGTCCCATCTCTTCGTGACAGTTGGGTTCTCTGGTCAGACTCGGCGCTCCCTCTAGGGTCCTCCTGCCTCCTGAGGATTTATTTTTTTAAATTTTACATCCATTAAGATAACTCGGGGCTATGAAGATGGGAGAGTTTTGACAAATGTGTAATGTCATCTGTTCACCATGGCAGGTGTCACACAGAATAACGTCACCGTCCTTAAAAGTCCCCATGTGTCACCTGCTCAGCTCCCCCCACCCGTGGAAAGCACTGATGCGTTTAACCTGCCACGGCTTTCTTCCTCCAGAATATTCTAACGTGACTCATGCCGCGACGTAGCTTTTTCACATCGACTTATTTTAATGAGCAATACGGCTTAAGATGTCGTGTGTGTCTTTTCATGGCTTGATAACCCTTTTTTTATGACTGAATAATTTTGCGTTGTGAGTGGATAACTGCCTCTTTATCCCTTCAGTTTAAGAGCGCCTTGATTGTTTCTGGTTTTTAATAATTATGAGAAAATTGCTGTAAACACCTGCGCACGGTTTTCACGTGGGAACGAACACGCTTCACATCTGCTGAGCAGACGCCTCTGTGCTCGACCCCAAGTCCCGGGGAAGGGCGTGCCCACCCTGAGGCACTGGCCCGTGTCTTTCCAGTTCTGCATTGTCACTGGTCATCAGTGAGAGCCTCTGCTGCTCCCCATCCTCACCATCAAGGACGTTGTTAAGATTTTAGAAATGCTAATAAGTGCGTCCTGGGTGTGTCACTGTTATAATGCGCAGTTCCTTAATACAAGTTGATGTGCGGCAGTAAAGGCTGTCTGCCAGCCAATTGTCGCCTAGATCTAGGGTCAAACATTCTCGTATTTCTTTACATTTCTTTCTCATTCATTCATTATTTCACCCATTCCATGAAATCGGCGCCTGCCATGCGCAAGGACTGCCTGGGACAAGGTGCCAGAGGATTTTTGTCAGCGACGCCGTGAACACACCATCCACACTCCTTGTTCACGCGGTATTTCGGTTTATGGATTAATGTTTTCCTTCCAATGTAGTTGTGTGTTCTTCTCAGGGGCTGAGCTCAGCTCTTTAAACCTTTGGTAATGCTACCTCCCCCTCACCCCACCCTGTCCTTCAGCAGGAAATGCAGAGCTTCTGGAATGTCGAGAGGTCTCTGTAAAGCCGGGGGCACTTGGAGATCACATTCTTATGCTTATCTGGATGCATCTCCAGGCTTAGCTTGTTAATTAAAGGTGTTTTCAAAGTAATGGGCCACCCGCCCCATTATCCAATCTAGAAATCCCAGGATGAAGACTTTTACTGTGCCACGTGTAGAAAGAAGACACAGTGATAACGCAGAGTCGTTTTATTAAATTATTTCTAGAACATGAGCTTTGGAGACGCACGGAGTGGATTTCAAAATTCAGTTCAACCTCTTACTAGCATGATGGCTAGCAAAAAATGAAGCTTTCCAAGTTCTGTTTTTTAAATTTGTAATGTAGACGTATAATTGCATTCATTAAAAAATTCCTGGAGGACTAAAAGACAAAGTCTTTAAGGCATGCAGCATGTTGCCAACCATATAACAGCGTCTTGGTAAAGGGCGGCTGTGTTTATCATACTCGTTTGGATATTCCAGGTGAGCCCAGAGAGGTACCAGCCAGATAAGCGAAGCGTTCGCTGTCCACTTAAATAGAGCGCGGACACTTGCAGATGTAGTAAATTTTATTTTCACTGCTTTCCTGAATTCGTAAGCTCAGGTTAACTTCTGTCGCATAATCTAAATCATTTGATAGCAGAACTTTCTGATTGAGAGATGAGGATCTGAATTAGATAAAATAAAGAAGGAAACACTTCAAGATATGAGATAAAGGAAGAGAGCTGGCCTATCAAATATACGGAGACAGCTAAGAAACAGGGGAAAAACGGGGTTGTGTGCCCCGTGGAAGAGGCCGGGGGAAGCGGTCTCTGACGTCCTGACGAGCGGGTCACCGGACGTGGCCCTGGCTCCGGTGACTTCATTCCGATCAGTGCTTAATTCGTGAGAGCCTTTATGGATGTTTTCTAAATAAATAGCATCGGGGCCTGTTTTGCGCTGAATAAGATACACATGTTCTACGTGCAGATTTCAGTGAGTTTGATACGAGAACACACCCACATCACCACCACGTCAGACAAGACCTATTTAATCTAATTTGTTCTTTTTCAAATTAGTTATGGAAGAAACTTCCTTTCAGATCTTTCTTTTTTCTTTGTCTTACACTTAACGCCCGTGTATTTTCTTCTAAGCATGGCTTGCACAGTGTTCCGTAAATTTTGATACGTTCTGTTTTCACTTCATGGCAGCATCTTTTAAAATTTACCTTCTGATTTCTTCTTTGATCCCTAGACTAGGTGGACATGTGATACTTAAATATTAAATATTTAGAGATTTCTCGTGTTTGTTGTTGTTGGGTTCTGATTTGATTCTGCTGTGGCTGGAGAGCAGCCTGGTTATTCTTCCAGCCTTGAACTCAGCGAGGCTCGTTGTGAGGGCCAGCGATGCTCTGTCCCGGAGAATATTCTGTGTGTGCTTCAAACATGCCTGTCTGTACCAGGCTGTTGCTGGTCGAAGTGCCCTAGAGACGTGATTTAGATCAAGTTTCATAATCTCTATTTTTCTCTTTCCTGCTTTTTCATCTTCTGGTATCATCCCTCACGGATACAGGAACATAAAAATGTCAAAGTATGATTGTTGAATCAATTACATCTTCCTGTTGATTCTGGCAGAGTCTGCCTCATGGATTTTGGGGATTGGTTACTAGGTTTGTGTACCGCTGTTATTGTTACATCTTTCTGTGGTATCCACTCAACACTCTCTAGTATACTGAGTCTGGCGGCTTCGCAGATTTGTGTTACCTGCGCATTTTCTGGAGGATTCCAGGGAGTTTCTCTTGAAGATTTGGTCCCTGGTCCCCCTCCCCCTCCCTCCATAGCAGTAAATGGAACTTCTCTTGCTCCACATCCCGGCCTGCGTTTCGTGTTGTGGGCGTTTTGGATTTTTTCACATTCTTATGGACGGTAACGTCTCATTGTTTTAATTTGCTATTCAATAAAAATATATGTTGTTGATATTCTTTTCCTATATACTATTTACCATCTGTATATCTTCCTTAATAGAGTCTGTTCACATGTTTTGCATTTTAATTGAGTTATTTGTTTTATTACTATTTAATTTAAAGTGTATATTTTGGATCAAAATCCTTTACCAGATATGTGTGTTGATAATACTTTCTACCCACCCGTGGCTTGTCTTTTCATCCTCTTAGCAACATATGTCACAAAGCAGAACTTTTTAATATCGATGAAGTCCAATTTATTTATTTTTTAATGGATCATGTTTTTGGTGGTGTATCTCAAAGTTATTGACAAACTGAAGGTCACCTATATTTTCTCCTATGTTTTCTGCTAGGATTTTTAAAATTATACTTTACATGGATGATGCCTCTGAGTTAATTTTTACGAAAGGCGTTAGTCCTGTGTCTAGATTCTTTTTTTGTTGTTGTTGCATGTCATTGTCCGGTTGTTCAAACACTATTTGTTGAAAAGACTGTCTTAGACCATCCATTGTATTATCTTTGCTTCTTTGTCAAAAATCAGTGGACTCCATTTGTGTAGGTCCCTTTCTGGGCTCTCTGTTCGGTTTCGTTGGTCTGGTTGTCTACTATTGTGTCACTATCACACTGTCGTGATCACTGTAACTTTGGAGTAAGTTTTGATGTCAGTAAGTTTTGATGTGGAGTCCTCTGACTTTGTCCTTCTCCTTCAGTATTGCCTTGGCCATTCTGGGTATCTTTTCTCACCATATAAATATCAGAATCAGTTTGTGATATCCACAAAATAACCACCTGGTAGTATGATCAGGGTTGCATGGAATCTGTAGATTAAGTTGAGAAGGACGGCCATCTTTCCAATATCGAGTCTTTCAGTCCATTACCATGGATTAGCTCTCCGTTTATTTAGTTCTTTTTATTTTATTTTTTTCTGTTAGAGTCTTGCAGATCTCTGCATACAGATTTTGTGCATATTTGGTGAGATTTATATGTAAGTGTTTCCTTTTGGGGGCAGTAAGGGAGATGGCATCGTGTTTTTAATTCCGAGTTCCAGTTGTTATTTATGGTGTGTGGGATGGCATTCTCCACCCTCGCTGTCGTTGCTCGTTACTTCCAGGAGTGTGTGCTGACACTTCGGGAATTTCTCCGCGGGCGATCAGGTCAAGTACGTGCCTCACGGACAGTTTTACTTCCTCCATCCACTGCGTCTTCTCTTTATTTCCTCTTCTTACCCCATTAGCTAAGCTTTCACTACTGCGTGGAATGAGAGTCTGAGAGGGGACATCCCTGCCTTGTTTCTGATCTGGGGGGAAGGGCATTGCATTTTCACTGTTAAGTATTACGTCACCTGTAAGTTTCTTGTAGATGATCCTGAACAAGTCGTGGGCGTGACCTTCTGCATCTAGTTTGCTGGGAATTTTATCATTATTTTTTTTAATCCTAAATGGGCGTTGAGTTTTGTCAACTGATTTTTTTGCATTTGCTGATATGATAATGAGATTTTTTTTCTTTGTTGGCCTGTCAGTAATTCCAGTAATTGAGTTTTGAAAGTTGACTCAGCCTTGCCTATGGTTTGGTGGTGGAGGCTATATCTATAGAAGAGAATAAATAGATATAAGCACACCTGGCTATCAAAGTGCGAGGAAGAGTGTTTCTGGGGAAGCGACCACCATTGCTGAGTGCTGCTCTGAAGTGAAATACAATCAGATTGAAGGGAGTGCCACGAATGAAAACGGTGCCCCAGAGAAGTGGTTATTCGTCTGCAATGATGTTCCTTACGGTGCTGTTTATAGTAAAAATAGTGTATTTTCAAAAGTATAGTATTGATCATGTGAAGGATCCTATCTCTATATTACCCTGATATCAAAAATGATGTTGCAGCAAAATATTTGGCAATAAGAAAAGAAGTTCACACTTAAGTTTTAGACGGACAGGAGGAAATTACCTAATAGTGTGTGTGATCAGAATTGCAAGGGACTTTTTTTGTTTGTTTTTTTGTCATTTTGCTTATCCGCCTGTTCTGAAGAGTCTACAGTGATCACGTTTAACTTGTATGACAGGAAAATGCGAGAGCAGTCCTTCGACCTCTGGTCCCGTGACAGAGATCCTCGGTGAGTCCAGCGAAAGCCGTCTCCGTGGACCGATGGCGCCCACGGGCGGGTGGCCGCGAGCCCAGGAGTGAAGGTAGGGGGCACGCAAGCGCTGTTGCTTGGGGGTTTTCCTGTGGCGGGGTGACCAGGGAAGATGAAAAGCTGAGTGAGGATTTTGTTGTTTAGATGGAAGTGACTTGAATGATGGATAGCACAATTGAACATTTCCAGGTGCGGACACAGACGGGGCACAGCTCCGTGTCTGCATTCCTGTCGTCTGTTTTATTCTTTAGATGCCACATATAAGTGCCAGGCGGGCACTAGACTAATTGAGGGATCGCTTCGTAAATTATATAAACGTCTAACCACCATGCTATGCGCTTGAAACTAATGTAAGATCATATTAGATGTCAACTGTAATGGAAAAACAAGATGGACTATATCGATGAAAAGGGATATGATAATGAGATCACGTTATCTCTGATGAAGTAAGCGCTCAGACTGCCAGGCGGGGGCAGGGATGCGTCTCGGTGGAAGGATGGACGCTGCTCTTGCAGCAGGAGGGGAGGTGACAGAGGTGAGGAGCCCTGTATCATCTGCAGGCGAGGTGGCTCTTTCTGGTGAATTCTGTCCTCTCCTAGAGTGGGTGTCGATCAGGCGGTAGGGGCGGGGGGTGAGGGTGGGGAATGGGGGGCCCTTGGAGCAGGACCTGCGAGGATGAAGTGTGGGTGGACTGAGGAGCAGGGAGGGACAGTGTGATCCTGCGCCAGGGTCCCCATGCTTGCTGGAGGATCGGGGACGAGGCCGTCTGCATCGCGCGCTCGTCTCTGTGACAGCGACCTGCCCCTGGGGTCCGGGAAGCTGGTATCAGCAGCAGGGAATTGGGTTCGGGTGTGACATTTATAATGAGATTCACAAGGACACCTCCGTGGGCCACGGTGAATGTTCAGTGAGGTCAAGGTTGCTGAGCGCGTGAGCCCCGCCGAGAGCGTCTCCAACACGGGAGGTGGTGGGTCAGCAGTTCATGTTCCTGAGCCCGTGTCCGCTCACACAGCACCCGCCGCCAGAGCACCAGAGAACGCATGCGCATGAATTCACAAAACACGTGTACGCACATGCACGTGGTTCATGAAGTACGGATTGCAAACTGAGCATCTGATCGTTGGTTCTGTTGCTTCAAATCCCCGCTTCTTTTGTGATAAAATTTCTTTATTCTTATTTTTGTGTATTTTCATTTTATCTACCTTTTTTAGTTCTATTTCTAGGAGTTGACATATTGTTGTTTCAAATAATCTTAATTATTCATCAATTCAAATGATAGTTTTTTACTATTTCTCAATTCGTTTATTTGTATTTTATTTTTAATCTCATTATTTTTATCCTGTTTCATTTAACCTCTTTAACTCTCCTGTTTGTTTTAACTTAAGTTCTCGTAACAAATTCTCATGAGTGAGTTTTTATTTGATTTACTGATTCTTTTCTTCATTGAATGATTGGAATAATTTAAGTGGATGACGTTGCCTCCGAGACTTTGTGGTTACTGTCCCCTGAGTCTAGATTTCCAGTGTTAAGAAAGGTTTTTGTTTATGGTACTCATTTTTAATTGACCTAGAGTGCATTCGTGGGACGCGCGCGCGTGTGTGTGTGTGTGTGTGTGTGTGTGTGTGTGTGTGTGTGTTCTGATTAGAAGCCCATTGGAGTGCATGGGGATGCACACAAATCAGAACACCAAGATCACTTTCGCTGGCATCTGGGGGACACCTGTGGGGGGCTTTGGGAAACGCACGGACCGATGGAGCTAGAAGCCAGGTGACCGGAGCTGCCGAGTGAGTTTCGAGTTCTGTCTCCATTTTTATATTTTCTGTGTATCCAGATGTTTTAACGGAAATGCACAATGTGTATCAGGAACACCTACAATGAACTGATGCCGTCGGAGTTTGTATGTTGGTTTTTTTGCTTAAACGTTACATCGGACGCTCACGGACAGTGTTTTAGCACCGTGTCCCTGTAGCTGGGCACTTCCACGTCTGGGTCGTAAACTCAGGTTCGCTGAGGCCCCATCGGGTGGCGGTGGTTCCGGCCCCTCGTGCCCCACGGCGGCTGCGGCCGTGTCATCGATCAGTGTTTGCTCCCCGTTCTCCCCTCCTGCCGCATCGGGAGACGGGGAGTGAGGAGAAACCAGTCAGCCTCAGAGGACACGATTCCCTCTGCGAGCTTTTCTCTGGGTAATTACTTTCTGAGGCTACATTTACAAATGTGGACCGCCTCTACATCTCATACACCAAGTGCTAAGCGATCATCTAATTTTACAACTTGTTCATTAGCATACTTCAGTGTTACCCTTCAAGACCTCTCTCCCTCCCCCGCTCTCTCTTCCCCCCTAGTTCATCACCTGTTAGAACTGCGGGCTGGGGCTGTGTGTCTGAGAAGCGAGCGTTCGTGTGTAGCAATCCGTGTGTGGGTGTGTTAATGAAACGTGGGTGGTTCAAGTTGGAAGGATCCATTTCTCTTTTTACACTTCATCTTCCATTAAACAGTGTTGAGACAAAAGGTCAGATTGTTTTCCAAAGGTACCAAAAATTGTTATTATTTAAATCTTCTTTATTTGGTAGAGAGGAAAAATAATTATTTCTCTACCCTCTTAGCTGACACCCTGTCGTAGAAGAGAGTAACAGGAGCAAAGCCAACACCTGTGGTGTAACAGGTGTACCTCTCGTGTACCTGGGAGATGCCCGCGACCAGTGAGTGACTCCGTGAGGTGGCTTAGCATTCAGGCTTATGTGCCCTCTTAATAGGGGGACGAGAGGGGGACATGAGCTCTTAGTGGAGAGGAAGGCATTGGTCGGGGTGACGAGGGGGCCCCAGAAGCATGGATGGAAGTAGGACAGTTGTGATACAGCGTGTCTGAGTGTGCAGCCAACTTCCGGTCCCCTCTCCTGAGATAAGCGTTCGTCGTTCTTGGCTGACGAAACTGCCAGAGAAAATTCATGGCAGTTGCTTGCTCGTGGGGCATCTGTCCCCGGGGAGATAAGAGCAGCTCAGAGCAAGCCTGTCCCTGCGTCGCTGGTTTTCCAGCGCCCACAGCTCCACCTAATCACTGTGCCGAATCTCTGTGCGTGTCTGGGGACAGCACCCCCCAGCGCCTGCAGCCACGTGTCGGGGGCGCTCTCTACTCCCCTTCACGCTCCGCGTTTTAACACGCCGAGTGGGGCGTTGTGTAGAATGGGGGGCGTTAGTCCACAAAATGGTTTTCTATCACAGAACGTCACCGTAGAAGGTTTATTTCTTACTTCAAAACAAACGAAAAAGATGATTTTGCAGTGATCAATTTAGCTTCTTAATGGAAATAAAGCCAGATGTGAAAAAGCAAAGCAAAGTGTTTCTCAGAGGCATCGGGAAGCGTCTCATTAAACTAAGAAGGATGAGACGTTTCACCGTGGAAGGGATGAGCCGGGCTTGGCTCTGGCGTCACTTCTGTGTCTTCAGCTTCCACTCAGTGTAGACGAAGTGGCTTCTCTCCGCTGCACTTGCCATTGCCCGTTTTTGTACCTGTGTTTCTTTCTGGCTCAGCACCCCCTGTGACGGGGCGTCGAGCATGCTGTACAGTTATCGTCCCATTCGGAACGGAGGCCCCTCTGGGCGACAGCCTGAGCTGAATGAGGTAGTCACCGTTCTCGCCGGCAGGACCCCACATTCCCCGTCGGGCGGATGCACGAGCCGCCGCAGACGCACGCGGGGGCCGCAGCCGTCGGAGCAGGAGATGCGGGGGTCCATGGGGCCAGCAGCCGCCGGAGCGTCTCAGCCCGGGCCTGCCGTGTTCCCCTGTCGTGCAGAACCAGTGGCACTGAGCGACGCGGCCAGATGGAGAGAAAGGCCTCGGCCCTGCACCCTCGCGGCTGGGAGCCACGCGACTCGGGGCGAGCACGGCGAGGTAGTTTGTGCCTCACGAGACTTGGTGGTTTAGACTCGTCTTCCTCTGTCAGTGAGACCTTGGCACCGTGTCAGGCCCCAGGAGACTAAGGAAGCATGCCACATGGTAGGGGGGTGCTGGGAGCAGAGTCATCAAGGGCGTTAAGCAGAACCCCCAGGCCAACACCACACTTAGGAACCCAAACTGGCTGTCCCCTGCATAAGGCAGGGGGTTGACTTCCTCCATGGCTTTTGACGCCGCACTTTAGCTACTTCCTGTAGCTCCTGGAAATGATACGTGAATTTAGTAAGGTCACAGAATACATGGCCACCTGCAGAAACGATCGTATTTCTACAGGCTAAACCAGGGAGAATTAAAAAAAAATGAAATAAAAATATCCATCCATTTCCAGTTACATCTCACAATAAAGAAAATGCAAATACATCTAACAAATATATGCAAGAGCTTTGTTTTGACATCTGTAAGGTTTTGCTGAATGAGGACAAAGACCCCTTCGATGCATGGACAGATAGGCCATATTTATTGATCGGAAGACTCAATATAGATAGTCTCTCCTCTAATTGGTCTATAGATTCGATGCTGTAAGAATTCTGCCTCTCGATTGAGCTGTGTGGTCGGCTGATGGTCACTCAACACTGTTTTTAAGTGTACAGTTCAGCTGTGTGAAGTGCGTTTATATCTCTAGACTGTTTTCTTCTTGCAAAACCGAAATGCTACACCTATTGAGAAAATCTCCCCATTTCTCCCACCCCCAAGCCCTGGCAACCGCCGTTCCACTTCCTATATATGGGGTGTTGACTAGTTGAGACACCTTTTTGGGGTTGAACTATGCTTTAGGACAGCCTCTGGGCTCATACTCAAGATTTGCGTAAAGTGTTAAGGAGCCAAAAGTTACCAGTGTAACGACGTTGGCCAGTGTCACAGAGAATTAGCTTCTGGCTTTTAGTCCACTTTAACCCACTTTACAGCAGAGTTTCTTCGTGCCAAGCACCGGGCCAGGTGTCGCGGGGGCCACGGCAGTGGGTACCCCCTTTTGAAGGAGTTGCCATGTGGCGGAGAGGACGATGGGGTGAGATCTGCCGTTAGCGTGAGGACACGGTTGTCACCCTGGAGACTCGTGGGGCTGTGGACGGCGAGGAGGGGCAGAGACGCCGCTGTCAACCAGACGAGGGACGATGCGAGTAGCAAGGCTGTGAGGATTTCTGAATGTGGCGACGAGCAATGTGGCAGAACTGAAGCCCACCGCGTTTCGTCCTCGGAGAACAAGTCGCCTTCGTGACCCGGCAGGCCAACCCCCTTCTTCCCGACAGCGTCACCGGAAAGGTTCCGCAGTGGCCAGGGGTGAAGCTCGTAGCACCCGCTCGCGTCTGACCGGGCCAAAGCAAACCGAGTGCCCAGCCCCGCGACGGGGAGACGCGCCCCATCTCCCTTCGTGGGGACGCATGAGCTGTTCGTTAAAAACAGGATCAGATTTATGTGGTAACTCGGGCCAGGCGCTCTTCGATTCGACGTTATTCTGTAGACATGGTGTCAGTTAAGAGACGTTTTGTATGGGAAGAATCGATTGTATACACCTGATCAAAAAAAGAGTAGCTTCAGATGATGAAACTGTGATTAGTGCTCTTTGGGGAGAACACTCATACAGTGTGAGCACCAGCTGAATCACGCCCAGTGGATTTCCGAGCGCGGTTCCTGGAACCTGGCGAGTGCTCAGCATCTCAGTGGTGACTCCTCAGCCACACACAGTGCTTTCTGGGTTTCTCCGGGTCTCTTGAAGTGACGTTAGTGGCAAGCTTGGGTTAGCACACTCACACCTGCAAAGGAAGCCACAGAAACCAGACACACACAGCTGATGGCTCTGACAGGCAGGCCGGGAAGAGGCATTGCGTTTTAGTGATATTATTGGAGTATTCCTTTTCTTTTTCTTTTTTTTAAATCTTAAAGTCATTTCAAAGCCAAGTAAATAGTTTGGACTGTGTTATACTCTCGCCTCAGCAGTGATGGATTAAAAATGCGCATTGCACAAGCTCTGTTCGTGGGGTAATCAGGAGCTGAGTGACTGCAAACCTCTAGACCTTGGAGTAAATATGCTCCTTGATCAACTCTGAAGACA
Organism: Macroglossus sobrinus; assembly: GCA_004027375.1. Lineage (NCBI taxonomy): Eukaryota > Metazoa > Chordata > Mammalia > Chiroptera > Pteropodidae > Macroglossus > Macroglossus sobrinus. Next base: position 22,500 of record PVKZ01005821.1, on the reverse strand, counting down.
TTATCCGGTGGACACACACCATACGTCAGCATCCTTTGAAAATAAATCACCGTGTGTTCCTAGGGCATCGGACAATCATTAACCACGTACTGCTAAGCGGTATAAAAAGCCGAAAGCAGAAAAATCAATAAATAATGAGAGGCCGTGAAGCTCGCTTTGCCGCATGGAGAATTTAAGGCTCTTCTCTAAGGGAACAGACCAGCCTCGTTATACTTATCGCTAATTAGCTGTCTGCTAACCCGCATCTTCTCGGGGTTCGGGGGGCTTCGTCATCACCATCATTATCAGTGTTGGGTTCACGTCTGGAATCAGTTTTGCACTTCAAAGCGGTTGTGATTCTTACCCTTTTCTCTGTTTTATTTGCTCCTTTTTTCCTTTTGCTCATTTGTCATAGTTTCAAGTGCTTTGTCAGCAGTGTGCAGTGTACACCAACCACTGGTGGGATCTGACCGTTTCCGGCGATCAGGCTGTCCTGCTCGTCGTCGTGCCCTCAGGAACGTGCATTCTGTTGTCACTGTCACGTGGAAGTGTAGGGTCCCAGCTGAAGTGCGGCCCCGGGACAGGGAGGCGGTGGACGTGGGTGGCACCGTGGTTCCTTACGCTCCGAAGCACCGGGATTCTACACGTGTCCGTGTGAGACAGGGCGTTCCTCCACTGCGTGCGCGGGTGGGTTTTTATCCTCTCTCTCATCGGCGCGTTGTTTCCCTCCAACCGAATCTGAAATGTTTTGAGGTGGCTGTTAACTAGTATATGCTCTCACAACGGAACGAGAAGAATCGCACGCCAGCTAACTCACCGAGGTGCAGCGCTGTGCAAATGAGTCGGCACCACATCCAAGGGAACATTCGAGGCGGCCTTCTGGGGTTCAGCAGTGGTGGTTGGCGCAGGTCACCCCAGGCAGAGGAAAGGGCTGGAACGCTGTGGGGTGTGCGCTGGGGGTGGGGGTCGGGGTGCCCAGGCCCGCCTTCTCCTCTCCTGCGCCTTCACCGTGAGCCATCCGTCACGAAACACCAGGAATTTACCACATCGCGACAATGGGACATTTGTGATATTTTACTCCTGTTTGTGCAGTTAAGACGACGTAGTGGGTGTAAGAATTGGGGAAAACGTAGACGAGCTGGAGGAGGAGGGAAGGGGAGGAGTGAGAAAGGAAGACGTGGGCTCTTCATGACGGGAACACGGGGGGGGGCGGGAGTCACGCGCTCCGTCGGGAAAAGCCCGCGCTCGCGGCCCCCAGTCCCACGGCCCTCGGTCCATCCGCGCCGGCACAGAGGGGGTTAGGAGGGTGACACCTGGCTGCCTCCGAGCCCTTCAGCCAGCCCGGGCACCTCGCTGTCACGCTGCCTTCTGTTTGGAGACGGACTTCGCCTTGTCACGTGCACTCAGTGTGTGACGTGGAAGCTTTTGTTTCCCCAGGGAAAGCCCGGTTTCCCCGGCCATCGGAAGTGACCGGAGGACTCGTAACTGCGGAGAAGGCAGGAGAACGCGTTGTCTGTGCATCGTTTTCACGCGAGGGAGAGGACCGGACCGGGGCAGAGCGCGGGCCGGGTCACGCCCCGTCCCTGTGCGGTCGGGCCACTCTGAGCGTGAATGTCCTCCAGCTCGGGGACAGCTAGGCATGCACAGGCTTGTCCCGGCCCGAGCCTTCTGCGTCTGATCTCTGTTGTCCCCTGATGGGTGACCCGCCGGGTGAAAGCCAGCAGCCCGCCCTGCCACCGCGCCTCGTAAACGAGGCAGTAACGTTCATTCCCTGCTGACTCATACTCTCATGGACCCCTCCAGGGGACTCGCGGTTATGCTCGCGTCCACGGACCCTGGAATCTCTCGTCTCCATGCTTCGGAGTGAACGAACCGCGGTTGCTGTGTATCACACAGACAAATTTGCGCTTTTACTTAAAGCCCAGTTTTTGTGTTAATACTCACGTTTAGAAAACAAACAACTGTAGAAATAAAAATATCTAGAAATAAAAAATAATAATATTTAGGCAGCTACAGAATTTCTGTCGAAGGCTCGCTCCTGTCTCTGCATGCTGGTGGTTTGCAGAACGCGGGTCTTTGAACTTTGACAATGAAGACGCGGGCTGTGTAAAAACAGGTTCAGGACCCTGGACAGAGCCAAGCGCTTGTGAATTATGTTGCTAAAATAAATACAAGTCTCTAACTCGTTAGAGTCTAACTAACTTGTAACTTGCTCATGGCCAGACTGTAATTCACGTTACTTCTTATTCTAGCATTCAGTGATTTTTCAGTCTCAGACGTACAACAGAAACTTAACCTTTAGGACCAACATAAATCAGCCATCACAGTCAGCAGGAGAGAGAGGCAGAGAGAAATACCGCTCTCTGGAACGGTCACCTTGAACCTTCCCAGCGCAGAGGAGGAAAGACAGGGGGCTGACGGAGGACAGCGGGACCCCCTCGGACAGCTCTGCGCAGTTCCCGTGCTCCTTGTCTCCCCCCCCCGGCAAAGTCTGATGGTGGATGGAAGAGGGGGCCCCATGGAAACCCACGGTGATCACCGCCGTTTCCCTTGACGAGCTGCTGTGAAGCTCTCATACTTTCAAACCTGCTCATAACACGGTTATTTGTCCTAATGATGAGCACACTTGACTTCATCCGTGTTGGAAAACTCTGGGAAAGAAGCACTCCTTTTGATTTTTTCTTTTTTTGTTGGTAAGCAGTCTGGTTAAAAATGAGCCAAGGATTTGCATAGACATTTCTCCAGAGAAGACATACAGATCACCACCAGGTCTGTGAAAAGATGCTCGACGTCACTCGTCATCAAGGACATGCAAGTCCAAAGCACAGTGACACTCCGCCTCTCACATCAGACGCCACCATCGGAAAGATGAGCGTTGGAGAGGACGTGGGGACTTGGTGGGAGTGTGAGGCGGTGGCGTCACCACGGAAAGCTGTATGAGGTCCTCAAAGAATTAAAAACGGAGCGAGCATGAGACCCAGCAGCCCCGCCTCTGAGTAAATGCCCCCTAAAATGAACACCGTAACCTAATTTTTAGTACGTCAAGTATTGGCCGGTGTAAAGGCACATAGTAAGAGATCTTTGCGGGCCTCGGAAATCTAGAAGCGTGGAAAGGTGTCTTTCAGGAGGCAGGGACGCAGTCTGTGGCCCACGGCTTGGCTGCGGGTGGCACGCCTCAGAGGGCGGGGCGTGTGTGTGCCCGAGAGACGCGTGAGAGAATGCCGCTAAGTGCATTTCATTTTGTTTTTCGTAATAACCCCCAACATAGGAGTAACACGGGGGTCCACTGGCAGGAGACTAGGCAAATTGTGATATATTTCTAAATCAAACACCATACATTAATAAAAAGAACAAACTTCTATAACATATGTAACGTGGATACATGCCAGTGAAAATAGACCGAGGGAAAGAATGACAAGGACAGATGAATACAGGTCGAGGCCATTCCCAGGAATTGCAGGGACAGGGAAAGCTCATCAGCGGTGACGGTCGAAACGGACCTTAAATCAGGAGCAGGGACGGGGGCACGGACTGGACGAGGACCCAGCAGAGATCTCTGGAACACAGGGCTCTGCCATCGCTGCCACTGAGAGATGGTTTCACACGTCTCGCCAAGATTCTGTCCGCTGTTCTTAAATGACAGAGACAGTAAAAAATAAGCCATAACAACAACTGTATAAACAACATAGCACACAAGGACACCAGTGAATAGTAGACAATGATAGAACAGCCAGCAGAGCCTGACGAACTGAAGACAGATGGTGCCGTTGCTAAAGAGAATATGTGTTTGAAAAGATGGCGAGATTCGAGCTGAACGAACACGGCTTCCCCGGAGACGTGTGGTGCTTGGCATTTGCCTACTGTGCCCGGGCTTCTCGGGGGACTCCCCTCTCTCACGGTGCCGGCAAACCCCGGCCCGGGCGGTGGAGGAGGGGAGAATTGCCAGCCCCCTGGCAATTCTGAGCGCCCGTCGGGGCCCCTCGCCCCCACCCCGGCTGGGCTTGGGCCCTCGCCGTAGGACCCGCGTGTGGCCGCCACTTCTCCCAGCACTGACCTCCACCTAACCAGGCACGGACACGCTAGGTTTTCTCTATTAATTGAGCTCATTAATGAGGTGATTCTACACTAATTCATCAGGATGTGTAATGGATTAAGTTCATGAGCCGTTCAGACAGAGAGACGGACGATGACACGTATGGAGTAAGGGCGGGTGAAGTATGGGGGTGGGGTTCAGGATAGAGCTAAGAGGTGGCCCCGAAGCCCTCGGGCAGGACCGCTGTCCCCGCCTGCAGCAGAGGGGTGACCGCCGAGGGCCTGTGCCCTCCGTCTAGGACACTGGACCCTGCGGCCGGCTGTCCCGCGTGTCCCCTGCCTGCTGGGGCTGGGACAGCCCCGTCCAGCTCATCACGGAGCCCGGCCGGGGGCGGCGGGGGAGGGGGGAATCAGGGTGGCAGAGAGGGGGCCAGCGGCTGAGGACGCATCGTGGGGAGCCAGAGGTGTCTCGGGGCTTGGGTAGGAGGCGGCTGCCACCCACCCTCCCGGGTGTGTGTGGTCCGGACTCTGTACTCTGACCGCCTGGGGGGTGAGTGTGTGCCAGGTCGACCTTGACCCTTGATAATGTCGGGCTGACCGCAAAGGCTGCCGAGTGCTTGGGGCCGCAGCAGTTAAATGTGCCGTAGGAAACATGCCACATTGCCTCCGGCTGGCTCACAGGTGACCTCCGGCAGCCACCGGAGGGGCCGGATGGAGGCCGTGGGGACGACTCCGCAGAGACCCGTTTCGGGTGGGGACGCGGTGGGCCACAGGCTCCAAGGTGATGACGCGGTGTAGGTAAGAGAGGGAGCACCCGAAACGTGCAAAGGGAGGGGGCCACAGACACGACCGGCTCAGCAGGCTGTGGATCAGTCGCGCCCTGCAGATCTCCGGATGGCCTTCTGGACACTTGTCACACCTACAGCAGAATAGATCTGTAAATAGATGGGACCCAAGGCCCAGAAATTCCTCCCCCTCCCTTCCTGAGTCAGGGGAGCAGGGGGCACTGGCCCCTCTGAGGAAGGAGTCACGTGCCCCTGCAGGACACTGCAGGGTGTCCGCACGCAGCGCTGCGGAAGGCGCCAGGCCGCCCAAGCTCCCGCCAGCCCAGCGGGCCGGCACCGGAGCAGCTTTCGGGGAGTTACGGGTCCTGGGGGAAGTTCTCAGGCCACCAGGTCGCGTGCTGTTCTCATGCCAGGGATGAAACACGCAGGGCGACGCTCGTTTGGAAGACAGAACGGGCGATGAGCTTCATGCATCGCACGAAGACATTTCGTCTCTAACTTATTTGTCTGCAAGTTCAGAGGAGGCCTCAGAACAACGAGCCGATTTCTGCGGATAGCTCCCAAACTGGCAGAATTTGGTAACTAATGAGCTCTGCGTCCGCAGTTTGAGAGACGGGCCCCAGACCGAGTCTGCAGGAACGGAGCGGGCTGTCCGCTAGACGTCGCGGATTGAAATTACGTGACGATATCTCATGAGCGGTGGTTCTTGAAAAAGAAGAGAATTCGAAATTACCAGACGAGCGGATCCCTCTAGTTTGGAATTGTTCGGATAATCACCGGTTTCTGAGAGAAGCGTGAAGTTGAGGAGCACGCGTGAGAAAGACAATGTGCTGGCGAAGCAGCAGGCCGCGTCTCGAAGCCCGCGGAGCACGTCTAGAGCAGCATTGTGTATGCGTGTGTGTGTGTGTGTGCGTGTGTGCGTGTGTGTGTGCGCATGCGTGTGTGTGACCATGTGCACACACATGTACATCTGTGCACGTGTCTGTGTGTGCACGTGTGTGTCTGTGTGCATGTGTGAGTGCATATGTATGTGTGTCTCTGTGTGCATGTATGCATGTGTGCATCTTTGCCTGCATACATGTGTGCGCACATGCATGCGTGCCTGTGTATCTGTGTATGTGTGCGTGTGTGTGCACATGATGTGTGTCTGCATGCATGTGTATGTCTGTATGCATGTGTGCATGTGTGTGTGTGAATGTGTATATGACCAAATACTTAATCAAACAATGTCTTATCTGGCTTATAAATTCAGAAATAATTATTGCTTAACAATTAAAAAAGAAATGAAGGGAGCTTCAAGGGAACGAAGGGAAAAGGAAGGAAGAAAGGACATGGGGAGGTGGAAAGGAGTGACGGGGTTCAGGACACGGCACCCCCAAACATGGGGCAGAGTGGCATGGCGACTCTATTAGGCTGAAGGAGTGTGAGAGCAGGGCAGAGGTGGGGAGGTCACCCCGACCTCCCCACTGGCTCTTCTCCCTCGAATGTGCTGTAAATGCCCCGAGCGGCCACCCCGCCCTGTGCCAGACCCCAGGGCTTCAGGAGCGAACCGTGCGGAACTCGCTGTCCTTTCTGAGTCGCTTCTCCCAGTTCAGTCCGGGCCGTGAAGCCCTCGGCCTTGGCGTTCCCACGTGCGGTGCCTCTTCGTCTGAACCCAGAGAGGCCCCTGCGCGCGTCTGGTCCCCTGTGGGGTCTCCAGGCAACCCCGCGAGCTCCTGCGTGCGTTCCGAGCACCGCACAGTCCGCGGGCCCTCCTGTAGGTATGCGTGTGCTCGCTGGATCTCCAGAGCAGCCACTTGTCTCTTCTCTACAGAAGGAAGTGAGGGAGGAGGGAGGGAGGGAGGAGGGAAGGAGAGAGTAAGGGAAGCAAGGAAGGGAGCGAGCTGTGGAGAACAAAGATGAAGAGAAACCAGGTAACGACTTGTGATCAGACCAGCCCAGAAAGGCTAGTCCTTGGCCACTCTGCATTTTCGAATTGGCCTGGGAAGTGGGACAGTGGTGGGGAGGGCCCCCCCCAGTGGATCCTGTGCCCCGCGCCCTGGGGCGCTCCCACGGGGAGCCCTGCTCAGGGGACACATGAGGAGGTGCAAGGACCGGCCCGAGCGCTTCCCTCCCTTCTCGCTCCTCCCAGATCTGCTGTCCAGCTGGGAACCGGGACAGCCAACCCCCAACCCCCAGGGGAGGCAGAGGGCGAGGCAGAGGCCCCCCGCACAGGCGTGCTGTGCTGGTGCTGTTTGAACTTGACTTTCAGTCAGGCAGTTCCGGTGAGCTCAGGGAGCATGCACTCACGTTCTCCTGAGAGCTTGACCCATTTCTCTCTCACACACACACGCATGGGGTAGATACACCTCATGGAGGAAAAACATCGTGCTCCAATGCGTCATCTCCCCTGTCTCAGGCTGTGGCTCCGGCATCTCTCCTTCGCGTCGGCGCACAGGTGCGCATCCGGTTCCGTTCGCAGGCCCAGCCCCCGCACGGTGAGCCCTGACGTCAGCCGCAGGCCTTGGCGGCGTCACCTCCGGCGTCCCTCGCGACGCTGGGCACTGGGCCCTGGCCAGGCTCTGAGGCCCCTGGCGTCCTCCGCGGACCTCCGCCCGTGAACCTGGGTGCCGGCTCCTCACCTGCGCAGCAGGGGGCGCCGGTGTCAGACCTGCCCACCCCACTGGCCTGGGCGGGGGGCTCCCGGACGACAGGGCAGCACCCGAGCTCTGTGACGTTTTATCCGTCGCCCTTACCGCGTCGTTAAATCTCCAAGGACCACGCATCCTCATTTCCCATCAACCCCTTCTGCTGCCGGGAGTAAAATCCGGTAAGTGAGAAACAGACCCGAACGTCTCTCTCCTGGCGGCAAACACGAAGAGTCTCCTCCTATTTTTAGAGGCACCAGACGTATGTATTCTATTCTATTCTCGACAATAATTTGCTTTTAACTTTTTTAAAAGTGAAAGTCTCTTATCTTCCCATTTGAGATACTTGTGACATTCCAAACAGGTGCAAAGGGCCCATCCCACCTCTGGAACAGATTAACGGGGGGTCTCAGGCCGCCCCGTGTTCTGGCTCTCGGTTTCTTTAGCGTTAAAATTAAGGTGTAGGAATCAATCTCTCTGATGTCCTTCCAGCTCTAAGATTATAGGGTGTCGTCAGTTTTTAAAAAATGTATCAGTTTGCCAGATTAGATTATTAACGGCTGTTTTGAACCATGTTAAATTTGAGATGTCAGAGATCCTTGGTTCATGAGTGATTTAAAACAAGACAACAGAGACAATAAAAGCATTTCGCCAGTGACTTTTTTTCTAGAGAATCTTCTTGCCTTTCATCCCTTCTTGTTTTTGTACTTGTGGAAGAAATTGATATAAATTACAAGTAGAACAATGCGCAGGGAAGTTGAAGTGCCCCATCTGCCAGCATTGCTAGAACCCGCGTGTAAGATGAGGTGGCGCTCGCCACTTGTCACTTTAAGTAGGAGTTTCGGATCCCCGCGGACTTGCTAATTGTGAAGGATGACGGCCTGAAATTGGTGTCCGAGGCTTCCCTTCATGTTCCTGCCAGGAGCGGGATTGCCTTGGCAAAGCCTGCCGAACGCTTTGCCCTTTGCTCACACCTTACCTTCTCCTGCAAGCGCTGGTTCTCAGCGTGTCCCCGTGAAGTAGGTCAGCGACGGCTGTCCCCTTCCAGAGAAGTACTTGAAAAAAGAACACAATTTCATAAATAGTGAGAGTACCGATTATCCAGGTGAGCGAAGACAAGTTGAGAGTTGAGTCATCCAAATATTTTTCCGACATGCTATCAGAATGCACACACATGCACACTCATACTTAAAACAAGATCAATTAATTTGGGCTTTTAATGTAATGATAATAAACAATGATTTATCTTGTGCTGATTTTCTGAGGAGGAGGAATTGGAAAAATAAAAATGGCATGGCTTTCTCCCTGAACTACAAACTTTTTTCTCTGTCATTTTCAAGAGCAAGATCTGTGAGGAAGTCCCACTGTGTATTTAACGATTTAGTGTGCCTTCGGATATTAGTAATGGACAACTTTCGATAATCATTCGATAATAATAAGTCCATGCTCAAACTATACTGATCATTATTGTTTTCTGAACACATCAAGAATCGGTTTGGAACTTAAAGGATACGTTCATAATCATTGATAATCATTATGGTGCATGTGTTCATTCAAATGAATGCTGAATAACATTTAGAGAAATATATTTGCGTGAACACTACTTAATATACCGTTTAAATGTGCATTTGAAATGTTATATTTTCAAAGTGGGATTTTTTTTATTACAAACCATTGTTAAGCTGTATCTAATCTAAAACGTTGTGGTTGTCTCTTAGTACGGCATCTCGATTCTCAGGCATCACTCCACTGTCCCTTTAGTGGTTGACAGACAGCACCCCGAGTCTGTGCCCTGGTATGATGCCCACTTGCGTCTTGAGCCTGGTCACTGTTTGTGACCAGCAGAAGGTGTCAAATGGGATGGGTTGTCACTTCCACAAAAGCACGACGTGAGGCTGTCACTTCCATGTTGCCCCTCGACTCCCTCCCTCTTGATAAAACTAGTCACTCTGTGGAGACAGGCCACATGTGACAAAGAATTCAGGGTGGATTTCAGCCAACAGCTAGCTGGAAGCTAAGGCCCTTTGTCCAACACCCCAAAAAGAAGTGGATTCCTCCACCAACCGTGTGAGTGAGACTAGACACAGGCCCTCGGCCACATGAGACCACAGGTTCGATCCCAGCCCTGGCTGACCCCGTGTGTGCGTGTGTGTGCGTGTGTGTGCACGCGCGTGCATGCGTCTGTGTCTGGGCGGCATATAGTGGTATTTCACATATAAATTGAGTCTGGCCATTGCTCGCAGCTACTCAATAAAAAACACCGTTTGAAGCATTATCCTGGAGACTGACATGGCCGAAAACAATTACAGCCGAATTTCCAAGGCTGCGGGTCGGACCCGCATCCGTCAGAGTAAGGTAAATCACGATCCTTTAAGCACGAGGAGAGGTGCTCCCTGGCGTCAGTCAGACAGGTCCGGTCCTTCCTTCTCAGAGTTCAGTGAGAATGAATGATGTTGTGGGGTGCAGAGCGGTGAGGTTCCAGCCGAAGTGTCACTCTTTCCATCTCTTGATGCTCGTTTGTACAGCGGGGTTGCATAAAGCGTGCCACGCCTGTCATCTCTAATTGCAAGTGCCATGAAGAAGGAGCGTGGCGACAGGGGACACATCACCACAGGCCGGGTCTGCACGGCCAGGGTCCACCCTGCACGTCAACACCAAGGACGGAGCGGAGGGGGCTGTGGCCCACGGCTCGACAGATGTGTGATGTGCTCGGGTCACGTGACGACCCAATCAGGGAAGCCACAAGCTGCAACTTGTCACCGGGAGAATGTGGTTTCACACGGACCGCTGGGGTCGCACCTCGCCCTTCACACCTGCCGGCTTCTCAGTCGGCGCCCTGGTCCTTTGTCCCTCACGAAGCCAGTCATCACACGGAGACTAGGGGACAGAGCTGGGTTGTCAGCGAGTAGCGTTTAACCTCTTCGTGACTGGCTTCGTGAACTTAACTGAAACCATTGAACAAAAACTCCCGTTCCTAGTTTCCCGTGTTGAGAAGGATGTTAATGAGCCCAACTTTAGAGAGCCGGCCTACTGAAATGCGGTCGTATCGTTAGAAATATCGGCTCAAAGGAGCAGATGCACCAGACAGATGGATGTATAGCACATTGGAAAGTCTGTATGTCTGGAAACGGTGTCAGGATTGGTCCATCTGTCCCTTAGAAATGAATAAACTCGACCATCCTCATCTTAAGAACGTCTTGAGAATATATATTGAGATTCAGACCAGATATCCACTTGACTCTCATAGTCTTACTAAAAACCAGTCTAATAACTTAAAGGTAAATTACTTAAAAAAAAATAAATTCTGTATGATTTTACGATTTCTACAGGGTGTTAGCTTTATTTGCTTATTTGTTAATTTCCCAAATGGGATCCTCAGTGATCTATTTTTTTTTCCTAGTGTAAACACAAAAATAAAACTAAAACTGAAAGTTAAGTAAAAGAATAAAGAAGAAAAAAACAGTGATTTTAATTTGCTGAACCAGAACGGCCATTTTAAGAATTGGACTATACTTTTGTGTGTCTGAAGGTATCTCATTCTTGTAAAGTGGGGAAGAAATGAACTGGGTAGTTGCCGTCAGAGCTGGGAGGATTCCTTCTCTGTTCTTTTTCTGTCTGAGTAGTTTGGAGTGAGTGCTTAGGGGAAGACAGAGCAGGGGGTGTGGTCCCTGGGAAGGAAGGAATGAAACAGGACTGCAGGTGGACTTCTGTTAGAGACGGGGTCCCTGAACCCCGGGGACGGACAGGTCAGGGACACATGGCCGTCAGAGGCGCAGTGCGTCCTTGCTGAATTATAACAGAAAGCAGAGTTGGCAGGCAAATGAGGATTCTCAAAAAGACGGGCAGGCTTCCAATAATCACCAAAAATGCGCAGGAATCCAAGACAACGAGGAAAGTGGTAGAAAGCTGATAGATAGTAGCCACGATACATGCATTTTTTGGTGCATTTAAAAACATTGTTTTGAAAAGAGATTCACAGATCTTAACATAAAAGGAGGGTCCGTGGCCCAAAAAACACTAAGGAATTCTGAAAAAAAGAAACCGAGCCCAAAAGTGGGGTACGAAAGAAGAAATGTTATACAAATAAAACTTATTTGATAAGTCTAAGATTTAAATGGTGAATAAGGTCTGAGAATAACAATGAATATAAATGAATTAAATTAGCCTAATAACCGACATTCTTGGTTGGATTTAAAATCTAGCTGTGTATTATTTACAAGTGACACAGTTGATTATAAGGACATAGGAAGATTGGAAAGAAAAGGAACACTCAATCCAGGGAAAAGCAAATGAGAGCCAATGTAAGCATCAGTCACAGGGGATCTAAGGTGAGACCCGCCCATCCTGATGAAGAAGAATGTAATAAGCTGAACCTGTGGGCCACACGTGCTGCACACGGTTTCATCAAGTCAAGTACGTATGTACATAGTCAAATTAAATGCACCCATTCCACTCTGAGTGTAGAGCTCAGCGAATCATCTCAGATGCGTTCAGAAGGTGAGGTTCGTAAGGACGGTTATCCACATGTTGTTCATAGCGGGGAATGGCTCATTTCGTCCATGTGGGTAAATCAAAAGTGATGGAAAGTAGGGACTGCTGGGCAGTCCTTGGAATAAACAGATGATGTGCGCACAGCGCAATGTAATTGGACGCTAAAAGCGTGGAGCTGATTTAAAAACAGGGCTAGCGTGAGAACTACAATATGGTATCGTTTGCAAGGATTAAAAATGAGTGAACGCCAAACAGTAACGCACGTTTTACGAGATCCCACATTTCACGGGCACACGTATGCGCCACTTCAGAGGGGTTGTCCGTGGTGAGCTGTAGGCATGAGAAACAGGAATGGAGAATGGGTGTTAACACACATCTGTACATCTACAGGGCAAGTTTTCACAGGCCAGTGATGTAGCGCACGTGACTTAGAAGCGTGTGGTGCCACCAACCCGTCCCCCGAGAGGCAGGAAGAAAGCGTCGGGCGGTTGCCAACATCCACCTGTGTTCTGAGGCAGCCAGCTCCTGGCAAGGCATCTGGATTTTTACAGAATCAATGAACAACGAAAAAAGAATAAATGACAACAGCCAAGCCGTTCCCAGGTGCTGGAGCGTGAACAACAGTGGACACCTTTATTCTGGTGGTGGAGACGGCTAGTTCAGGCTCAGAACAACCGGCCGAGGATGGGCTGAGTTTGCCATTTGTTGAGGCTTTTTCCCCTGGGTGAGTCTACAGTCACAGCGTGGCCAGGGTAAAAGTATAACCATTAGCCCACAGAGAGAGAGAGATGAAAGACTGTTAGATACACGCCATATGCTCGCGGTCATAACTCTGTCAGGTGGCAGTGAAACCACAGCAGTGAACAGCACCACACGCCTCGTGGGGTGGCCAGAGTCAAAAAGGCAGCGTCTTCTGAAATATTTATATTACCTTCATTCACAGCAGCCAACAACCGAAAAAGCCTACATGTCTATCCAAGGGGAAATTCACAAAATATGGCTCATCCACGTAAAAAGGAACTACAAATACATGCAAAGACATGGATGACTCTTAAAATTAAGCTAAATAAAAGTAAGGCAACAAAAAGAGCCCATAATATATGATTAGATTTATGTGAAATCCTAGAAAGTGAGAGCAGGGCTGTCTTCATAGCGAGCGAATCTTTTGTGTTTGGAGGTGCTGAGGACGGGCGGATGTCAGGATGGACGGGAGGGTTTGGGGGTGTGATGGAATTGGGGGTGTGTAGGAATTGGGGGCATGATGGAACTAGGGGTGTGATGGAATTGGGGGCATGATGGAAGCTGTCTTCGTTTTCAGTGGTACAAGTGGTTTCATCGATGTATTCATCTGTCAAAGCTCACTGATGAGTCACTTAAGTAGACACATCTTATGGGACATAAATAATACCTCAGTAAAGATGACTATAAAAAGTAATTTGAAAATATATAAGACAGATTTGACAGACATACAAAACTGCAGAAAACTTTTCGGGAAACTTCCCTCAGAAGTGAATAATGTATATCAAAAACACCATGTATGTAGAAAACTTGAATTATAAATTTAACAAGGTGGCATCATTTCTGTGGATATTTGTAAGGGACAAATCTCAAGGATCAGTAAAACAAACTTGTTATTTTTTTTGTCACAAAGCAATATAATTAAAAATCAAGGATTTAGCACAAACCACATGTCTTAAAATGTGAATAAAGTGACTTCTAAATAAATTATGGATTTAAAATATATTTAAAAATGACATTTTAAAGAATAAAATGAAAATGAAGAGCCTAAGTATAAAAACAAGTAGGATTATGTTTAAATATCACATAAATGGATATTAAAAGGTTACAATCAAGGAGAAAAAATAAATATTAATGACCAATGAGTTATGAATTCAATGAAACACCTGACCTATGGCAAATTGAAGGAAAGAAACAACAGAAACTGATCAGGTAAGAAACAAAGAAATATTAATAAAAACCAATGACACTGGATGTTCATTTGCTCAAAAAATAGTATAGCCAGTCAATTTAAATACCTAGAAAAACTGAAAAAGTAAAGGAGATAAATATGTATAAATGTGAAAGTATGCGTTCCAAAGGGTAGAGATGTGACAAAAACATAAGAATCAATTTCAACAACTTTTTAGTATAATTTTAAATAAAACTAATAGTTTTATATAAAATCATAAGTCTCAAATAAAATTTAATTAAATTAATATCTAATAAAATTATAAAATGATAATACAATTAACTTCTTAATTCTCTTACTCTCAGCTATAACTATAGTCATCAAGTTAAGATGGTTTTAGGTGAACATTTTACCAAAACTTCCAAAAGCCATTTATACATACTACAAATTGTTCAAGTGATCCTAAATTAGCATATTTTATAGAAATAGTGCATAAAAATGTGTCATGAAATAATGTATCATAAAAAGTATGGTTTCTTTTAAATAATTGAAAATTAAAAATATAATTCATACATTAGTGAAGGTGAAAGTTATCTTTTCAATAAAGAAAATGTATTAGATAAAATTTATCAAGAATTTGATAATTTTTTTTACATATTTATATAGATAAAAATGGCAGCTTTCAAATTTATTTACCAAAAAATAAATAATAGCAAATTTTTTGAAATATTTTCATTACAGACAAAAATAAGACAAGGGGACATTATGACTCTTCTCCTACTTGGTACTGTATGAGAGAGCTTACACACACACATCTGTATAATGTTTGGAAAGAGATTTTAAAAAGCTCTTGTTTAGTGAATTGTCTACATTTAAAATCTTTTTTAAGCCTTCAAAATAAAAATTTTAAAAGCATTTGGTATGGTATTTAGATCAAATGACGAAAAATTAAATTTGGTAACATTTCTATATACCACAAATGACTAAATTAGTAAATAATAACAAAAAAATGGAAATAATTCTATAAGAGTAATGACAGTCATAGGATTAATTTGAAAAAAATTATGTAAGACCTTCTGGAGGAAAATAGATATAAGATCATAAACAATACGGTCTAATATTTGTATAATAGACCAGAGGCTTTGTCATAAAGAACCCTATCCCCCAAAATATTTAACTTCAATGCATTTTCAAGGAAAATAGTTACAAGAAATATTCTGGAACTTGAAAAACACTCCTTTTTGTAAATTTGCGTAAAACAACCATGATGCATTAAAGCCAAGACACATAAATAAATCAAGAAGAGGAATTTGCTTAAAACATCAATACACGAATTCACAAATCTACTCAAATTAAACAGTGCGACAACAGTTGAGTAACTCAGTGGAGCCGAACCGGGCTCGCAGAAGCGGGCTCGAGCTTACGCGGCATGCAGTTGTCACGAAGGTGGCGTCTCAGTGACACACGACGTCGTAGAGGGCGTTAGGGCGCCATCCCAGAGCTCCGTCATCAGAGCACGAGTCCTATCCATGAGGCTCAGCCCTCACCACCTGTCACCTGTGGAAGGCCCCGCCTCCAGACGCCATCACCTTGGGCTTTACCATTTCAACAGAGAGGTCTGTGCACGACACAGACACTTAGACCATCACCTGCCCCTGTCACAGTTTATGCCCCTCTTCGTGGTAATGGTTCTTCTCGAATAAATCTCTTCTCAGCGAGACTCAGGAGCTTCCGTCTCTTCCACGGCTGTGCCCCGTCTCCCGAAGGCTTCTCTCCAATGCACCCATGTAGCTGTTAAAGAGATTCACTCTGGAGTGTCGAGTGGTTTTCCCCACGAGATCACCTTGCGGGCAGGGGTAAGCTTCCACCCCTCCCAGCTGTAGAATTGTGGCTATTTCTGGAATTACCTTCATGCCAAGCGCCCCTAGAGAGCTCAAGGGAAGAGGGTAAGGATTCTGCTCAAGTTTCTGTCCTGCCAGGACCTCAGGCTCCTCATCCGTGGAACACAAATGAAGCTCTGTTTTCTTCCTAAACCTCCAGGGGACGGTGAGGGGCCAGCAAAGTCAGCCAGGTGAGAGTGCACATCGAAAACCTCAAGTTAGGTTCGGACGTGATGTCAAATTATACCCCAATGCTCATTTTCAATGCATATTTTCTAAATATATCACTTATGTAGAAACTATAATCTTATGGCCAGTTCTAGGTTTTGTTTTGTTTTGTTTTGTTTTTGCTTTTGCTTAAAAACTAGCAGATTAGACCTTATCAAAGTTAAAATAATTACATTCGCCAGTGAAAAGACTCCCCCTTGATAGTGAATTTCTCACACTGGGTCCATTTACCCATCACTCAGACTGAAATTCTTTTGGCTTTTAGAGTCATTTTTAAAAGCCATAAAGAGCACTTGTACAAATCACATAAAACTGTTGTTCTGACAACATAAATGTCCCATGCCTCAGAAAACACATTAAAATTATCCAGGCGGCTATGAAAATGCATCCAGCAGAGACAGCTTTATTTTCTGAGAGGGACCCCGGCAGGCGTTGAAGGGCACGGTGCCAGCCAGCCCTCTCGGAGGCGGGCAAGTCCCCGCACACAGTGCTGGTGACGTCGGGAGGTTTTCACTGTGACAGAGAACAGGAGCCGAGGGGCCAGGCCGTGAATAGGGGACGACAGAGAAAGCAGAGGTGGCGTCCACAGACCGATCGAAGTATATCCGTCCCACGACGAGTGGCTTTTCATGTTAACCATCCCCTTTTGAATTATACTTTTTTTATTTTCGTATCGTTCTCTTTATTCTTGATTTCACAAAGCACTTTAATAGTGGCCTGGTTTAATTTCTTGAAGGTTTTATTTTATTTTATTTTTTTGTACTCAGACTAAAGCCATTGAGCTAGAAATAGCCATCGCATAAGCCGTGATTTGCTCTGCAGCTGTAATTGCGCCCACACTCGGCTCGATCACACATGTACGTGATAGTCACACGTGCCCGAGGCCGCTCACACGGCTAAGCGGGCAGGTGTTTTACTTCATCACCAAACCCAGAACAAGGAAAACGTGGCTTCAGCATCACCTTCTGCTGTCCTCCTAACGCGGGGTCTTATGCAAACCCGTATCAGTTCAGAATTGGACACACAGCGAATTAAAATGGCAAGAAAGATGAGATAGTATTCTGTGTTCTGAAAGCATTCGCGGAACTCTACACCCTTACAGTTTGAGCACTTCTGTTTACAGCGGTCAGCAACACGCATAAACGTATCAGCAGCAGAAAACACTGGAAATATTTCTGTACGAAGACGTATCGACTCGCTGTTTAAAATTCTCTTGGCACCCGTTGGGTCCTGTACTTCCTGGCATAACGTCTGCGCTGTATTCAGATTGTCACAGTGTAGTATATTCCCCAGCAAAGTACGAGGCAAGGATGATTAATACGTGAAAACCTTAACATCTTCTATGCAAATTAGATACTTAGTGATTTGTGAACCTTATCAACGAGCCATACCTAACTCGAGTTTCTCCCGTCAGCTTCACAAACCTCTAGTCTATCGATCGATCGTTACTGGGAAGTGTGTGCTGGTGTGACTTGAATGCTGCGTCACATGAGAGGGTGTGGCTGACAAGGCCACCGTCGCGTGATAATGGAACTGTGAACAGGAAGTTTCAGCAGGGACACATTATGAGTGCCTGTGTTCTGTTTTGGGTTTCTTTCCTCTAGGCTAACTGAAACAGCTCTCCTCTGTTACGCCAAAACCTTAGTTTTCACGCACTGGCTTTTAACTCTGGTAAGAGCTTGAGTGTATTGGGGAAAGATGCTGGGAGGGTGCAGAGGAAGGAGAAGGATGCTCTCGAGATTCTCGAGGCTTCTTTTGGCCACACGCATTGTTTTGAGGTGATGGTGGGAGAGTTTGGAAAATGTCCTACAATTTCGATTTGGAGACCCACATCCGCCACCTCCTGCAAGGCGTCAGGATTTCATCCCAGCCCGTAACCACTCCAAGAACACACAAGTTGCCTCCTTTCTCAGGCTCTTCTGATGGGACCGTGTCCCAGGGAAGCAAACGCTGCTGATGTGAATGCATGGCCCATCCATGGCGGGGGCAAGGCGGACAGGCCTGCCCGAGGGAAAACAAGAGGGTGAAATCGAGAGACTAGCAAACTCATTTTGAAGGTATGTCTTGCGACTTTATAACTTATGTTCAGTTAAGCTTCTGTATTCTTTTTTTCTTGGACGTTGGCTCTGGGACTCCACATTGTAGCAAATACATCGAAAACTGTACCCAGACACTTTCGACTTGTGTTTCCCTCCCAGCGTGGGTGACTGCCCTGCCCAGTGTTTCCAGATCTGGCCTGGTTTTAGAAATGTGAATAAATCCCGTGTCCTGGGAAGTTCCTTCCTCGGATGTGAAAGGTCCCAGTTTGAGGTGACAACTACAGAAGTGTGGGGAAAAGTGGAACCCTTTATGGCGGCCTAATGTGAGACGCTGACAGCCACAGTGATTTTAGCGTGGAGTGGATAGGCACAGTTTATCCCCTTATGTTGTCCATGGTCACTGTCGCCATTTACCTGTGGCCGCTGACGCTGACACCCACTCCCCACCGGTTGCCTTACAGAGCAGCCCCAGTGGGGTCCCTCCAAGCGAAACCAATGATGGGCTCTGTCATCGCGATAACAGCCCATCCCTCGTCTGTCCGGAGATGAGCTGCCACTCTCTGCATTGACATAATGATGGTTTAATTTTACCGTTGTAAATATTGTGACCACATCTCATGAGAGCTCAGATAATGGGAATGAGCATGACTGCGGTAACCGCACCTGCAGGACCCAGATGGGACTGACACAGGCGTCCTAACCGCTGTGCTAGCGTCACGGCAGGTGGAAGGTCCCAGGTCCCAGCTGAGGGAGCTGAGTGACCCAAACAGAGCACACCACCCAGGACGTGGGGAGGAGGTTGGATCTGAGCAGCCTTCACCTGTGCCCGCAGGGTGCTCACCAGAGTGCTGGCCAAGGAGAAGATGGTGAAGGGCTGACCCGCCATCACGTCGTGTGTCCGGAGGGTGGAGAAGGACAGACAGACACCTTCCTCCAGTTTATCGACACGCTGAGGATGGACAAATGATAGGACATCAGAAATTCATATGCTGTTTCTTCAAAACCATTCAATCCTCTCTGAGGGGACCGTAAGGTACCCAGGAAGACGGAAACTGACTGCAGTGGGTTTGTTCGATTTGCTGGCGGAGAACGAGCCAACCACAGGCTCTCCCTGGGCGGGGTGGGCTTGTGTCACCTGAAAGGAAGATTCTTACCTGGATGCGTAAGCCCATGGAGCTGTCGACTGCTTTGGAGCGTAAGCTCTGAGCAAGCTTGAGGCACGGGGCCCCAGCCACCCGTGTCTGCCCCGTGCCCTTGGCAGCAAGCCTCGCTCCCCGGAGGGCTCCAAGCTTCAGCACCCCACTGCCGCCGAAGACGCCGCCTCTGCCTGTAAGTCCCCGAATCACCCCTTGATGCAGTTCTGGGATTGTCACCCCTCTCTGTGGTCTCTTGGCCCCTGGACATTTTCCAAACACCTCAGCACTGAAAAAAAAAAATTTGCAAGAAAGGGGCAGCCGGGTTAAACAGGACAATCCAGATTTGTCCCTTAAAACCCTAGAACACTCGGAAACCAACTTTGGTTTCTCAGATTCAGATTCTATCTGTGTTTTAAACTAGTTTTTTTCCGGGGCAGGAGGTTTTTAACCATCGATGGCATCGCGTGTGCTGTGGAACGTTCGCGAACGGTTGGCGTTTTAGATGTGGATGGTCTGCGTGATGAGTTCACAAATGCGGAGGCCGGGGTGACAAACAGCTGTCCTCCCTAATCCAGCCTGTGCATGTCGACGCGGAGGGGGTGGCCGGCTCCGACGGTTTGCTGAGAGGGGTTTGCTGGGCTGTCACCACAGCGGACCGACACCAGCAAGCAGACCGGTGGCCTTGGCGGGAGCAGAGCTGCAGTCCAGCCGAGCTTGTGTTCGTCTGGACTCAGTGTGACCACATGACAAACAGGAGAGTAACCTTCCTTCTGTATCGTGGCTTTGTTAGATGCATAAATACATGTTCCGTGAGTCCTGTTGCGACTTATGGTCTTCGTTCCAGGAGACATACATTTATGTAAAGAACACACCAAAATGTAGCTGATGAATTTTAAGTGTCTAACGAGGTTAAAGGCTTAAAACAAATTTCTGCATGTGAGGAGAGAAAGAAATACTGTACGATATAGCTTTATTTTTTTCACATATTAGTCCTGTTATCACTAATTATGTTCTTTAAACACTAGCCTTTAGGGATAGAAAAGCCATATGATACATGATTTCAGATAAAGTCCTATTTTCCATACTTTTGTGTTAATTTAATCACACGTGTAATCACTTATGTGTCATGTTGTCATGGCGTGTTATCATTCAGTGACTTACGTGTCATCGGTTTGGTTGTGTTCCGAGTTCTCTGACACCTGGAGCGCTGTGGCCGTCCTCGGAGCAGGCGTCTGCGGGATGCCCGGGGCTCACTCGGAGGGCGACGGCAGCCTCGTGTGTGTCCTGCCTGTTTTCAGGCCATCTCGTTAGGACTCAGGCCCCCAGCTGCAGCCCCCGAGGGGCACCCCTGTTGTCCCCATCTCCCCTCAATAACGGGCTTTTGGTTTCTGACTTTGCTGAAAGATCTCATAGGCGATCCAGCTCGGCGGGGGGACACCCAGCTCTGCCTTCCTTGTCAACGGTGTTTACTAACCTCAGGGTACTCCTCCGTCTGTGTATTTCTGCTCTGTTGCTAGCCTCTGCGGACGCCCCTTTAATCCTCACGTGACCAGTCATGCATTTAAAGATGTGTTCATTTTACAGCGTGTATCATATTGATTTTTTTTTTTTGGCATGAAATCCTCCTTCCCCAGGAAATAAATATAGGTACCCTGTGGCCTGACCTTGGACCAAGCAAATATTTAAGTGATATTAAATACTATCTAAGGACAGAGTTTGGAAAAGCTTTATATTAATGAGTAAACATTAAATTGAAATAGAGTGAATCGGAGTAAGAAGTTCTAGCATCCGGGCGAGTATGGTGCCGTGTGGAGAAGCCCGCGTTACTGTGAGTAATCTGGGGACAGCAGGTGCATGCCAGGTTACAGTTAGGGTGGGGCCGGAATGCTTGGACCTTCTCTAAGTGCTGGCGAAGACTGGTAAGGGCATAAACCAGCAAGGACTAACTAGAGAGGACACCCAGCATCGTTAAATCCGGGGCGGTCATTTCTAGCGGTTCTCATTGCTACTGCACATTAGAAGTTTCAAAACTCGGGTGTGGGCCTTACGCGGATGGGATGAGATCCAACTCTCCAGACGAGCTGGGCTTATTGGGGGGTTTTGAAAGGCTCCCTGGTGCGTGCCCAAAGCTAACCGTGGAGCCAGCGATTGGATGTTCCAAAGACGTGGTGTTCGATGAGTTAAGAGTTCAGAAATAGCAGTGCCTCGGGGATTTTTTTGCTGGGAGTGAATTTTGGATGGTGCGATATCATCTCTATTCTGTCACTCTCGATTCTGACATTCTGATTGCAGTGGCACTCGCGAGAAGGGGAGGAAGGGACACATCTCAATATGGCTCTTTTCCTAACAGAAGAGAGAACATCTCTGCGAGGCTGAGTTTTACAATATTGCTTTTAAAAATCTGAGCTAGAAATAAGCTACATCACAGTGTTGTTTGTTTTATTAAGCTTTTTATAATCTTGGCTCAGGCCATTGAATTGTTTATTCTCTCTCGGTCCATGATGGTCTCTTCTAGAGCGCTGCTCAGTTTGCAAAGTACTTTATTTAAAGGAGAGTTTTATCCTCAGATCAACCCCTTGTCCTAAGGACAGGGGAGCAAATATGCGATGTTCTGATTTTGCGGGAAACTAAGGCTCGGTCAGTGCGATACTGTGACAGGAATGACGTGGTTTGCATTTACGATTCAAATGTGCAAAATGTAGGCGTAACCTAGTTCATCTGACACCGATGCCATCTTGCTGTGGACGTACCTTTGCGCCATTTCAATGCTCTGTGCCGGGCGATCTCGGTTTCCTAGGACGAATGGCTACTCTCTCACCATGCTCCACCTGTCACGGTTTGCCCACGCACGCTGCCATCCGGGTGCGGGTGACGAGGGGCCGGTGGGCTGAAGACACACACCTGAGCACTCCTAGCAGTGGTGGGTGGGGTCAGGCTCCTGGTCTTACCTGAGCCACGCCGTTGACACGTAGACACCTGTCCCATCCGGTGCTGGACAGGTTGGAGAGATGTCACCCGACTCCTAGCATCCCGGGTTCCCCCTGGAGGCACCTGAATCTTCTGTCGCCATGCCCATGGTCTCGCCCCGCCGTCTGGACCTCTGCCCCGTGCCGGGCGCGCCGCCCAGCTCCGTCTCCGCTCACGGACCCGCCCGCCTCTCCTTGGTCCTCCTGTCCCAGCGTTGGTATTAAAACGACTCCCAGGTCTCTAAGGTTCTCACGTGATACATGAATAAAACCTTTGGAATCCAGAAAAACCACCTGCCGTCTTTACAAACTCCAGTGTCGGGCCTCTCTTTGGGGAGGTTGGAAGCATGGCCTGGGGACCCTCTGTTAAGTGTGTCGGAGTCAGGGCTGCTGGTGGCTCACACCGTGGGGGACGCAGAGCTTCCCGA